>CM033721.1:28156241-28324574 GCA_019671005.1 Hibiscus mutabilis
TGGATCAACATATTTTCATTTCCCAAGTGTGGTGACATTTTTCGACAGTACGTGATCAAGTGCTCCAAAGGGTAAGTGGTCCCGTCATACTTTTCGAAGTCAGGAGCTTTGAATTTTGTAGGAACCACCAAGTCAGACACTAGACTTAGATCTTTATCGTCTTCACCACTATAGAAATTTATTCCTTGTAAGGCTTTGATGATCTCTTCGAGCCTGACTAATCTTCTAGCTTCTTATTCATTTTGGACCTATCGACTGCCTTATGGAGATCTCGCACCCCAATGCCTTGGCTTTTCTCATGATTTATCCTAGACCTCACTGGAATATGAGCTGAGGCTTCTGTCGTGCGGATATGGATTGTCTTATAAGTTATCCCATGTTAGGGCGACAAAAGATCAATAGCTTCAACCATCTTTCCTCTTTCTGGGTCTTTGAAACCCAACATAGCCTCTATCTGGCTGACAGTGTTTCTTTGGGCTCATGCAATTTCTTTCTTCAATGCTTTCTCCATTTTATCGAGTCTATCTTGGGGACCCTTGTGGTTCATTTCTAGAGTTGTTAATCTATCCTCAGTTGTCATAGCTCAAGTGGAATCTTGATATATGAATAGAATTTGCCATAATTAATCTTTTATTGTGTGTTTGTATGTAAAAAAAAGCACTAATGCAAACAAACAACAAAAAATGCAAATGCTTGAATACAAGCGAATGGTCATCGATTCCATTAAAGTATTTCTCTATAAGTATCTTTCATTAGATGACAAAGGCCCTTATTACAAAGGGTTAAAGATATATTCTACAAATATGTCTCAGCATGAGCACCTAGTTCCTCTATTTCTTCGATCAGTCTTTGGAGCCTTGGTCCCACCTCCCATATCGGTCTGATGTAGGGGTGAAGAGATGTAGCTTCTCTGACTATCACCGTCACATGCTTAGCTACGTTTTCAATTTAGGTTATGATACTTTTTCTGAACTCGTCTCGCTCCTAGGACTTTCTAACATGACCCTAAGTCGAGTAAACCAAAAAATCATCCCTTCATTGGCATCTTCAAAATCTTTAAAGTAGTCGCACATCATTTGCACAATAAAGAGCATACCCTGACATTTCTACCATGCGATCACCTGACAAACTCTCCTTGTCTACCTTGGACCGATGATGTACATCCGCATCATCTTCCTCTTTCTTTAAGTACATTCCATCCATGGCGAAAGCTTTTTCTATTTGAGCAACAAGCTTTAGAATCTTCTGATATGAGATGTGAATGCAAGAAAAAAATGCAAAACAAAATTAAGACAAGAAAATGAAAAGATTAGTATTCTTAAAAAATGAAATAAAGCATAAAAGGTCTAAAATAATTTCATTGTACGAATAGTAACTGGGCAGCTCATTCCAACACTTCTGGACATGTTTCCACGGACTGTTCTTACGAAATAATTTTGATCAGACTAAAAGCCTAAGGTTTTCCACATGGGTCTATTGGGGTGGGCTTTCTAGATTCTCACACATGGTTTGGTTCTAGAAAGGTCCCCGAGCTGTCCTCGTTGTCCCCTACTAAGGGTAGCAAGGCCCCTGATTCTCACCCATTATAGGTTTCGAACGAATCAAGTTCAACTCATGATGACTTATTTCCTATGTCTTCACGGATGATCAATATCCTTACGAAGAAATATGACATATGAGTCCCGAAAGGTACTTACTAGGCTCATACGGAGAATCATTATTCTCATATGAGAAAAGCTTTTTCCCCTCACTTACACGATCGGGGCGAAGCTCGGGCATAGAGCTTAACCATTTTTTTAAATGCGTAAAATAGAATCGTATTCATAGATGGACAATTTAAATTGAATTTTACATGAACTTAGCAGATTTCGACATTAAAACAAAATGTAATCGGTAGTGGTTTTTTCTAAACAAAACACAAAAGAGTCCTTTAAATCCAACTGGAAATTTGAAACCGAGTTTCAACAACGATAATTCAAAACAAAGGTAAGCATCAAACCTTTTTACATGTTAGATTCAAAATAATTTAAAAAGAACAAATAGTCAAAAGAAAAAAAGAATACAATACCCAAAAAAGCTTGCTTCTTATTCCAATAATTCTGATTACAACAGTTGTCGATCAAAAGCTTTTCCTTACAATCTCAGTGCCTAATCCGAATTCTTTGTGTATATGTATAGTAGTGGTGGTGTTGATTCTCAAATACAAGGGGAGAGGGGTGTTTATATAGGGTTTCAAAACCCTAGAGAACAATGAACTTTGGGAATTTAATCCTTAAAATCTGGCCAAATCATGCGATTAATAGGAGATTTGGTGTTGACCTTCTTCAAATACGGATCTCACTCGGATTTGGCCCAAATCTGAGCATCCATGATGATTTTCTTCCCATATTCAAAATATATTTTAATCATCTTTTCCTCTTTTGTAGGTCTGATCGGTGGCGGAAAGGAGGGCTGCGGCGTGGGATGGACTCGGTACGGGTTTGGCAGATTCCAACGCTCCTCCTCGTCCTTGAACGGATCGAATACCGCGGCTGCTGGTGTGGGCCGGGGCTTCGATCGGGGTTGGGGTAGCCAAACCCGCGCGAGTGGATCACATGCGCCAGGCGCGGGTGGCTGCCTTCCCCTTCTGTTTTTGCTGGTTCAATCAGGACCCTCCAATTTCAACCCTAGATCTGACGGTTGAGGTTAAATCCTGCATATGGGAGAAAAAAATGATTAGCTAGGGTTTTTATTATTTGGGTCAAATGGGTTTATTATGGGACATGGGCTCTTATTATAAATGGACTCATTTTATTTACAATAGACTCTTTATATATTTTTTGGGTTTTATATCTAATATGACTAACATAATAATAATTATAGTAACAATGATAATAATTGTACATAATATAATACACTAATAAAATAAATAAAAAAAGGTGAAAATTCAGTGACAACATATGGGAGTGTAGCTCGCTATAAAGCAAGGCTTGTTGCAAAGGGGTTTTCTCAACAAGCAAGCTTCGATTATACTGATACATTTCGCCCAATTGTTAAAATAGTTACAGTCAGAATTCTTCTCAGTATTGCTTTCAATAGTGGATTGATACTTAGGCAGATTGATGTAGATAATGCGTTATTAAATGGAGATTTGTCAGAGGAAGTATATATGTTACAACCACCTAGATTTGAACAAGAAGATGTTTCTTGGAAACAATTAGTTTGTCGACTGAAGAAGTCTTTATATGGGCTTAAGTAAACTCCTCGTGCCTGGTTCGATAAATTTCAAGCCCATTTAGTTAATAGTCATGGGTTTACTGCTTCTTTAGCAGATTCTTCTTAGTATTGCTCTTAGTAGTGGATGGATACTTAGGCATATTGATGTAGATAATGCTTTCTTGAACGAAGATTTGTCAGAGGAATATATATGTTACAGCCACCTAAATTTGAACAAGAAGATGTTTCTGGGAAACAATTAGTTTGTCGACTAAAGAAGTCTTTATACGGGCTTAAGTAAGCTCATTGTGCCTGGTGTTGTCACTTAATTTTCACCATTTTTTATTTTTATTTTATTTATCTATTTATTTTATTCTATGATTTTTATTTATGATATAACCTTATTATATATAAAACCCAAAAAAAATAAAGGGGCTCATTTCAAATAAAAAATGACCCACAAAAACCTATTTGGCCCCAAAAAATAAAACCCAAGCTAACCTTTTTTCCTTCTCCCATGTGCAGGCTTAAATCGGGACCGTTAGATCTAGGGTATGGATCTAACGGTCCAAATCGAATCAGAAAAAATGAGTGAGGAAGGGCACCCCTCCCCCACGTGCACCGCCACAAGCCAAGCAAGCCGCGCGCGGGTTCAGCACCGCTGGGAGCTTTCGATCCACTTCCTGCAGCTATCGGCCACCCGCCACCACCAGCCGACGCTGGCGACAATCACCCCGCCTCGCTAATCACTGAGCCTCGAGTCATGCCACCGCCGTTGCTTATCTCTTTGGCCAGAAGCTTGAAAAGCCAAAGGAAAAAGAGATTAGGGTTAGGGTTTCTCTCGATTCAAATATAGAAAGAGTCAGATCAAATTCGAATCAAAAGTCAAATTAAATATTCTTTAAATCGTATCTGAATCTGCATTGATGGAAAAGAAAAAGAATCAGCCCAAAGTTGCCCCAAAAATTCGAATCAAATCAGCTCTAAATCATATCGTATCTGCATTAAATGGAAAATGAGGGAAATCACCCAAAATTGGTCCTTTTTATTTTGAATTTTGGAATTTTTAGGTAAAAAAATACCTATATAAAAGGGTTCAAGCCTTTGTAATTGGACACATACACACACAAAATTCGCTAGAGACAAAACACATTTGAGTTTAGAGAGAGAATTTTTTGGGAGAATTATGCAGAGTTTACGCTTGAGCTTTTGTATTTGGATTCAAAGTTGGAATAAAAAGTTTAAAGCATCTTTCGAGGTATTTAATTACTTTTTTATGCGTTCTTCTAGTTCGAATGTATCTATAAAAAGATTTTTTTAATTTGTTTTTTTCGTTTGTGTTTTAAGAATAAAAGTGGATGTTTGATTTATTTCCTTTGAAAAAAATTGAAAAGAGTTTTCTAATTAAGTTATTCACATTCAATTTACCATCTCTATTGATCCTTTAATTCTCAAGTTTTTAAACAACTCTTTTAAATTCAGTTTCAGCTCCAATCTTTTTAATTCAGTTAATATCTTGTTTTTTTAAAATTTAATAGTCTTCTTTTTAAATCTTGTTTTAACCTTTTTTTAATTAAATTTTAGTTTTCCACCTTTTTTGCTCTTCTTTAAAAACAAACTTGATTAACATATTGTGTTGACCCACTTTAAGGAAGGATACACATACCTTAAAAAATATTTTTTTGTTCATCTTTTTCACTAATCTGTTTAAAATTTTTACATTCATATAAATCTTGTAAATATAGTGATTTAAATTTAGTTCTTTTTTTATTGTTTGATTCTTTCCTAAAATACCTTAGCTTTAATGGTTGTCTTAATTAAATTATTAGATTAAATAAAGCCCCTAGGGTTAGGTAATAAATTACCTTAGTTAGAGCCTTGTAAACCTAAGAATAAAACATTACTCATTTAAATCAATAAAGCACACTTAATCATACTTTAACTCTAATAGGTAACATTTATGAAAACTATTATTTAGATAAATAATCACTAACTTAGAATAAATAAAAGCTTTAACACATCAATTATTTCCTTTTTTGTCTGATTTAAAAGTGGAACTTAATTAATGTGGTGTCTCATCGAAAGAAAGTGATGGGTTAGCGCTAGAAATGTTGGTGGTGATTGTAGTTCACTTTCTGGATGATGGGGCCGTTAAAATGGAATCATATTCATAAATAGACAAAGGGTTGAATTTTATACGAACTTGTAAATTTTGAAATTAAAACATTTTGTAATCGGCTAGGTACCAATTTTTGGGCGTTGTGAGGGTTGCTAATCCTTCCCCACGCGTAACCGACTCTGAACCCGTTTTTGTATTTCGCAGACCAAAATGTTGTTTTGATAAAATAAAATAATTTTATTAAAATGGATCGTTTTTAGGTGATCTAATCACACTGTTTTTTAAATATTGGTGGCGACTCCGTTGTTTTTGTTTTTATAAAATGTCGAGCTCTCCGAAAAAGGGTTGCGACACCTGGTTCGATAAATTTCGTGCCCATTTAGTTAACAGTCTTGGGTTTACTACTTCTTTAGCATATTCATCTCTTTACTTTCGATAGAATCAAGGCAACAAAGTGTATATTATGGTATATGTAGATGGTATAGTAGCAAAAAGCAATGATGCGGGTGAAGTTAATAGAGTTATTAGAGAAATTAACCATGTTTTTACCTTGAAGGATTTGGGTCGTCTGAATTCCATTCTTGGGATGAATATCCATGTTGTAGAAAATGGACTCATACTAAACCAAAGGAAGCACATCTCTGATCTCCTTAAAAAGACTAAGATGTTGGATGCAGCTAGTTCTCCTTCACCTATGGTAACAACACCACAACTCTCTCTTACTGATGGTAATCCTTTCCTTGATGCTACTCTTTATAGACAAGTTGTTGGAACTCTTCAGCATATCTGCACAACGAGACCTGACATTCAATTCTTTGTTAATAAAGTTAGTCAATATATGCAAGTTCCACTCGATAAACATTGGAAAGTTGTCAAGAGAATTGTACGATATCTTAAAGGGACTATTGACCATGGGTTATTCTTTAGCACACTCTCTTCACCAAATACCTTAATTAGATATGTAGACTATGATTGGGAAACTAGTGTCGATGATAAACGTTCTACTACAGGTCATTTTATTGTTTAGGAGGTAACTTAGTAGCCTAGAGTTCAAAGAACAGGGTATCATTTCTTGATCTTCCACAGAAACAAAGTTCAGAAGTCTTGCTGATGCCATGTGTAAGGCAATCTGGGTAAAATCCCTTATTACAGAGTTGAATATTAGACTCGTCTCAACTCCAATATTATAGTGTGACAATACTAGTGCAATTGCTCACTCCTCTAACCCTGTTCACCATGCCAAACTGAAGCACGTTGAACTGGATCACAATTTTGTAAGGAAAAAAGTCATGAACGGATCATTTCAGATTAATTATGTTCCTGCTTCAAAACAAGTAGCTGATGTTCTTACTAGACCACTGTCTTCAACCTTTTTCTTACATCTTCGACAGTAGCTTAAAGTCTTTTGTGCAGAAGAACTTTGTTTGCAAATTTCTTTAAAACATGGTGAATATCTGTGGCATCTTCTTTAAAACCGGAAGATAAGAAGCATGTTGTTCGAGACAAGATTTGTTTTGTTTTAAAAAGCTGATGATATGAAGGATATTAGAGTTCAAGAAGAATAAAGGATAAGAAGCGTATTAGAGATTGTTGAGGATGGTTATTAATCTGTTAAGTTTGTTATAACTATAAGTTTAGGATTAGTTGTGCTTAACTGTCAAGAGTCAAGGCTTTATTCAAGATTGTGTTGTTTGTATAAATAGGAGTATAATCACGAAATGTAGATTACGTTGTACTTGAGAATAATAAAAATTTTCTTTTATTCTTACTACTCTTCATTCGATATTCCATCATGGTATTAGAGGATTTCATGGCAGAAAGCTCTTCTACTAAACCTTTTACCAACAAGACGATCTCCATTCATCTCGATGAATCCTATTATCTCCTCTAGAAGAAACATGTTATGTTCGCAGTTGAAAGCTTGGTTCTTACTGATCACATTAATGGTTCTTTGGTGGTTCCTCAGCAAACCGTTGCTGGAGAAGGAGGTGTAGCGACCTGTTTTTATATATATTTTAAAACCATATGAGTTTCTCAAGTTCGGTGCTACGTATTGTCCCCAAAATCATTCTTTGAAAATTGGTTTTAAAGGGATCACTTTTGAAAATCTTCACTCTTTTGAAAACGATAAAAACTTAGAGTCGCCATCGGCCACTTCGGTAAGGTGAGCCGGACACCATAGAAAACCAGAGATTCATTATGAAAGGGACCAGGAGTTGGTTACGCATGGGGAAGGATTAGCACCCACATCGTGCCTGGGAATCGGTACATGAATATTTGTTGCTTTCAAATTGATGGAATTTGTTGGAATTTGAATTGAATCTAACTCGGCGTACTTAATTGATAATTTGAACTTAATTACACGGGCTTTATCAAATTGGTGGATTCGAATTAATTGGACATTTAATTAATAAGATTGACGATACATCAGACCATAGATTAAACTGACATCGAATAAGCCCGACTGCCGTGTTAATTTATGGTTTGATTTTCGTACGTCACCTTTATGCATGATGCAAGCAATTAAGATATGATGTAATGACTTTGTCAGGTTTTAATTATACCTTGAGTTAGTAAGGATTAATTCAAATATTTGGTCAACATCCTTTGAGCTTGGACTATTACACACAAATATCATAACTAAAAGATACCTCATTTTTCATGATTTAAATTCATTAGCATGAGAATTAAATGGGCCATATGAATGACAAATAAAATAGATGGTGAGTAAAGGCTTAAAGATAATGAATTCGATTGATTTTAAACTAGTATTATAATAAGCCTAGAACACTATTTAAAATAAATCAAGTTAATTAATCATAGATTTTAAATAAAATGTTAGTCTAATTTCCATGCCAATTTTATCTTAAAAGATAATTAAGAGATGTCCAAGTAATTTAATGAATTTAACATTTATCCCAATGAGCCAAGGGGAAATTTAAATTCACTAAATTAATTCGAACCCTAATCTAACTAAGGCTCTAAAAGGTTAATCCTAAATTAATTTAAAACCATGCCCCTATGAGACGATCACACAGCTTAAATTAATTCCTAAACTAATCCAAAGGCCTTAACTAACACAAAGCCTGTCTAAACTAGACCCAAGACCCACTAAACTAAAGCTATTCTAAGCCCAAAACACAAAAAGACCCAAACATCTAAACTAAACCTACACATTAAACAAAAGACACATGTGTATTTAAAAAGTTTTAATTACTCACTATATATAATATATATAAATATCATATGTTCACAAATATATTATATATATTACAACATCTATATATCATACATATTATAAGAAAGCTTATATTATATATATTTTAAAAAGAACAAAGTTTTATATTATATATATATATATATAACCTTATGAAAATCCTATCATATATATTACAAAATAACCTTATATTACATATATTATTATATAAAGAAAAAAACTATATCTTATATTGTTTTTGCAAAAGAAAACTTCATATTATATATATATTATATATAACATATATCATATGTATTATATAGAAACTTTATACTTAATATATTATAAAGACTATATGTTCTATATATTTCAAATACTATATCTTATATGTATAATAAAAACTATATATATATATATATATATATTATATAAAGACTATATACTATATAATACACATATGTTAAACACCAAGTCAAGCATAAAATCACAAATCTACATTATAACTAAATAGCATGATATAACATTAAGAAAATAAAGCTGAAAATTAATGGAAAAAACAATGCAAGATTTAAATTAAACACTGGAAAAAAGGACTAAGTTAACAGAAAACAAAATTCGAGGGCCAAATCGAAAAGGAAAAAATGACGAAATTAAAAAGCTTTTGAAAGTTTCAGGGACCCAGATTAGAATTTACAAAGGTGGAATGGCTTACTGTAATGCACCAATTTTGGGTCTAGGAGTTAGCCGGGTTAGGCTGGGTGTTCTGTTTGAATCATTTCGGCGATTCGAACTAGTTTCAGGAATAATTCGGTTTAAATGGTTTTTGAACAAAATTAATTATGGAAAATGTTTTTAAATCCTTATTTAATATATAAGTGATTTTGGCGAAATCAATTTGGAAAATGTAATTTGGAGGTTTGACATTTTGGAACTAGTGACCAAAATGTAAAATGAGCAAAACTATTTTTAGTGACTAAATTATAAAAGATCAGGACTTAGAATATTTAGGGAGCTTTGACCGAGAGTCTCATTTAGACCTTTTTTCCTTTAATTGTCTATTTTAAATTAGTTTAATAAACAAAACAAGTTGGAGAGAATTAATTAGTCATTATTTCTTAAAACATATTTCACGTAAATAACTTTTCTCTCAACTATTTTCCTCTCAATTTCTCTCCAGCCAAACATCAGATTTTTTTCAAAGATTTAAGGTAAACCTTTGATTTAGTTCATTCTTTTAACATCAAAAGATTTCTTGTTGATTTTCTTCCAAAGCCTTGTGATTTTATCTTTGTTTTCTCATGAAAAATCATTACAACTGGGGGAAAAGCATCATTAGAAGTAAGGTTTCGTTCTACTCCTCTAATGAAAGGTTCTTTAACGAAATTCCCAATTTCTTGGTCTTTTATGAATGTTTTCTAATGGGTTTTGATGGTATAATTATGGAAAGATGATTTAATTGAGGTTTAATTGCTTTAATTGGTGGATCTTTGTTTTGGATCTGATTTGCTGAGATTATAATGAGTTAATACTATAGTTATGATGTGTGTTATGTTGATTTAAATGATTTTAACAATAGAATCCCGAAACTAGGTGAATTGCTAAGTTTCGGTGTTGATATCTTTGGGTTTGTGGCTTGTTTATGGGGTTAATTGCTTGCTGGTGGTTCTTTGGTGTTGGAAAGATGTTTTTGGATGTAAATTGATGTTGTTTTAGTGTTAACCTTGCTGGTTAGTAGCTGGAGAATAGTTAGTAAGGTTCTGTCGGTGTTTTCGATTGTTTTCGTTAGGCGAAAGCTTGGTTGTTGTGGGAGGAAAGTGTTGTTGTGTGTTGCTGGGGATTTTGATGCAAGGAAATACATTAATCCTCTATTTTTCTTTGGTTAGAAGCAGGGGATGTTGATTCGATAGCTTTGGAAGGAGTTGTGGTTGATCCGGAAGCTTGATTTCGCCTCGGCAAGGCAAGCAAAGTGTTGTTGGTGAGTGGCACTGGTATTTAAGCTTTTCAAAGAGGTTTGAAAGTGATTTTGGGGAGTTTAAATTAGGCTTGAAACGCTAGTTTAAACTCGGAAGTAAGTTGATCGAACTCGCTCTCGGTTCTGGGCTTTTTCTATTGTTTCGATAAATCATGCTCATGTTTGAAGATAGAATTTGTTACCTACTGTTATGCATGTTTTTATGAATTGAGGAATGATTCATGTTATCCCATGAGATTGATTTATGGTTTTCAAGAGGTTGCATCCTGACGAGAAAAATGATATGCATTGATTATGTTTTAAAATAGGATATGATATGGTTTATGTTGATGCATTGAAAATAGTAGGTTAACATGGTTTTTAAAGTGTATATTGGCAAGTGACAGAGCCTTGATTAATAGGATAAATTGTTCGACCAATAGGATATGAGTGCACTATAATATGTAGCAAAATCATGCGTGCGTGAGCCACCTCCATGATGCGCAGCAACATTATGTGAGTCGTCGTAGGGTGCGAAGCAACACCTTACAGGCATTTAAGGTGCGAAGTAACACCTTGTGAACCTTGGTGCGAAGCAACACCATGTGTTCTGCCAATCTATGGTGCACAACAACACCTTCAAATGTATCCACATATCCGATGCGTTAGGACGTAGCCCTCCCACGTGTTATTTGGGACGTAGCCCTCTCATGTGTTTAATCGGGACGTAGCCATCCCGGGTCACTTGAGTGCCAATGTAAAAGATTACATGTATCATTGATTTAAATGGGTTTTGTATAAAGAGCTTTATACATGAGATTCTACTTTTGAGCATTGTAGCAAATGTTCATGATTTGAAAAAGCTAGCTTGAGATTTGCATTGGTTTAATGCATAAGCCCTAGTGATACTTGTGTTTAAAAGTTAAATGATTTGCTTTAGCGAGCTTTAAAACATAAGCCTATGTTGAGCATGATGAAAAATGGTTTATTGTGGAAAAAGGTTTTCAAAGGCATTGTTTATGGTTTTGTTTTGAGCATCCATCACTAAGCATATTGCTTACGCTCTATTTTCTTAACAGTGCATCAAAGTAAATTGTTCGGGCTCCAAGAAAGCAAGTGAAGAGGTTCAAGAATTGCTCAAAGTTTAAGTATGGTTTTAACCCTTCAATAGTAATAAGTTTGGCAATGGGTGAATACCTTAATGATTTGGGAGTGTATGTTGTGAACTCCCTGGTTTTGGCACAAGTTTCTAGTGCCTAAATGGTTGTGTAAATGGCCTCTAAAGTCTAGTTTGAACTTTGATATGGTTTTTCATGTTTAACTTGACTTGGCAATAGGATACATGCCTATATATTTTCCCTTTTGAATTGTGAGCATGCCTTGATGGTGTTTCTAATGCTTTTGACAGAGGTTTGATCCTTGAATATGTTCTGGTTGTCTTGGAAGCATGTTAGAATGGTTTGGTTATCATTTTGGTATGTTTAAACAGCAATTCAGGACATTGCAGACCCAGGCGTATCGGTACGTGGGGTACCGTATTGGCACGAGTAGGTCAATTCATGCTTATCGGTACAGATGGACCCGTATCGATACGGTCTTAGAGGAAAATGGCTGGACGTATCGGTACACGGGACCGTATCGATACCTTTTTGTGCTACTGGAAATTTGAGGTTTTGATGATGTATTGGCATATCGGTACGGGCACAAGTGTATCGATACACTTGACTGTTAAGTTGGTTAATTGAAGTTATCTGAAGATTTGTTTTCTTACGTTTTAGTCCCTGAATATTGTAAATGCAATTAAATGAGGTTGGGTGATCAAATCAAGTTGAAAACTGACATGTGAGAATGAAACCTGATTAATTGAATATTGGTAACTTTATTTTGGTAACTAGTCCCCGTAAAATGCTAGTTTTGCAAATTGGTCCCTAAACTCGTAACGGAACGATTGGATGTCAATTCAGCGCCCGATCAAGTCTAATTTAACATGTTTCCAGTATGTATATGTAGGATAATAATTATGCATCTAGAACAGATAAAATGAAAAAATGAAAGGGTTGTTTATTGGGTAAACCTTCCCAATTTACTCCAATATTCCCCGTGTGACTCGTTCAGTTCGGTCTTGCGACTAGACCGGGTCGAAGGGGTTACACTTACTATCGTGATTAACCCACACGGAGGGACTAAAATGGCGATTTGCTCATACGAAAGGACTGCGGGTGTTATTAAACTAGGGCGGAGGACCTTAAAATAATTATACCAATTTTAAAACAAGGGTCGGCTATATAACACACCTTCCGGGTAAAAATTGACTCTTTTTTTGGTTTTTTTGGCAAAAACGTTTCAATGTTCTCTTAAATCCTTCTTTAACCTCCAGAACGGGGATGAACAATGTTGCAGTATTCATCCCCAAACCCAGAAAACACCATATTTTCCAGAATTTGGTGATCGGCCGCCGCAAGCCACTACTTCGTAGCCGGCGCCGAAAACCTAAACAAACCCTTTTTTAGTTCTAAGCCCAAATCTAAACTCTGATTTTTTTAAAAAATAGAAAAACTATTCTTTTATATAAACAACAGAAGCGGCAATCCCCCTCTTTTGGTTCTCGGTCCGGCTGACTCACCATTCACGGGCTCGAGAGAGCCGGCAAGTTTATTATCGGCGAGGAAATGAACAAGTTGAGGTGAAGATAAAATGACGCAAGAGAGGATTCAAAAAATCAAAGGTAACAAGATCTGGAACCCTAATCTATATATATTTTTATGCTTTAAATTGAAAAAGATGAAAGGGTATACCTCTAGAAATTTGAGGCCATTTTTCTGCTCTATTTCTTTGAGAATGCCGAATGAATTAAAAATGGTTAAGGTTTCTGTTATAAACCAGTAATTACATTTATTTTAAAAAAGAATGAATGAAATCAGAAAATCCCCTATTGGCTAATACATGTCCTTTTTGTTTAGATTCAACTGCTATTCTACCATTTTGTAATTCTTGTGCCCTCTGACTTTTTTGTTGCACCTCTGATTCTGTTTCTGTTTCTTTGTTCTGCATGTGATATGGATGGGGGGTAAGGGAGATGGTTGATGTGTCTCCAATCATGGAAGTCGGTTGATGATGTGGCTGTTGGCGTAGCGAGATGGCGGTGAGGTGGCGCTGAGATACCGGTTCCTTCGGGCGACGTGGTGGCGAACGTGGTGCTGGAAGAGTCAGCTCGGCTTGGGAGCTGAGGAGACAACGTGGAATCTGGAGAGCTGCCAAGGGTGCGTGGATCGCACGCGCGCATGAGCGACACCGAAGATCGCGCGTGTGGCGCGTGGATATTCTGGAAGTTTTCCCGCGCTGATATTGGCCGTTGGTGTGCCCCCAGATCTAACGGCCATCATGTGGCTGCGCAAGAAGAAAACATGTGAGATTATTAGACCTAGGGTTTTTGTTTTAAAGTTGGGCCCGAAACATGCCAAATATGTAATTACAAGTTGGGCTTATTATAATTGTAAATAGACTTTATATATAAACTAATATTGGGCTATGTTATTTAATTACTCTCTCTTTTTCTTGTGTTTTCTCATTGCAAAAGCATTCGAATAATGATAGATAATAATAGTAGTAATATATATACTAATAATAATAGTAATAGGAGACAATAATAACAACAATTATAATAATTGTAACCATGATTGCCAATTAGCAAAACAAACCAATAATAAAAACGATGATAGATAAATATGACATAATAAGAACCATAGGAGCAAATACTATAATAATAACATATAGTGATAATAATAATAATAATAAGATGACTATAATATTTAGGCTTTTTCAAATAGATAGAAACACACACATATATATAGCTAGTAAAATATAAGGTTTATTAATACTTACATAATAATGATAGTAATATTTTACTTTTGGGTTCTAATAATAGTCGCACTCACACATATATATAGATAGTTAAAACTAAACAAAGCCTGTAGTAGTATATAAGCCCATTATTATAAAGCGAAATAAAAAGGTTCATTTCAGACAAAATTGGTGACTACAAGAGGTACTAGGGGTATGCAGATGATTGCGACGGATGCCTTAAAGTTGTAAGGTTGGAATTCATAAAAGCTTGCATAACTATAATAATAGAGAAATATGACATAATAAGAACCATAGGAGCAAATACTATAATAATAATAATAATAATAATAATAATAATAATAATAAGATGACTATAATATTTAGGCTTTTTCAAATAGATAGAAACACACTCATATTCTTATTTGATTTTTGCATTTACTTCGTTTGGTTTTTTCTGCCGCATTTTCTCGTTGTTTGATTTTCTAAGCCTTTATTTTTGTGTGTGAGAGAGTGTATAGAGAGAATGTGCAGAAAATAAAAAGAAGGAGATGTTCTGAAACGTTCGAGAGAGAAATAAGAGAATTTATTTTGTCAATTTTAGGTAGGTTTGATAAACTCTTTGATAGAAGGTTTATCCTTATTTGGTTGAGCTGATTTTTAAACAACAATTAGGTAATTTGGTCTTTTTGATACTGTACAGGCAGAATTTTTATTCAAGTTTATAACAACGAGACCAATTTTTATTTAAGATTTGGTGATTTTGTGGTTGTATTCTTTAAATTTTCATTTGAATTTTATGTTAAATTTATCTAGTAGATCACAGAAATGAAAGCTTTCACTTGAAGAATCGTATCTGCCTCCATAAATAAGCTGTGTTTGTCTCTATAATTTTTGGACCCTCATTATTAAATTCTTAGATCTACCACTTGTTGATTTCCAGCTCTAGTCATTGTTGAAGACGTCGACTAGTAGGGATGGAACTCAAAGTAAGAGTCTGTCCTCGAGCAGGGGTGGAACTCGAAGTAATAATTTGGAGGATAATTTAAATTTTTAAAAATTTGGAGGCTTTAAAATAAAATTTTAAAAAATTTAAGGTTTTAACTAAAAATTATAATAATTTGGAAGATTAGGTGCCCTTTCCCTGCTATTTGAAGTTCTTCCTCTAATCTTGCAACATACCGAGGGTTGGAAGGGGTCTCCTGAAAAATTAAAATTCATATATGATTTAAAAAAGTTTATTGAAATTTTATTTTCGTCTCCTAAAATTCTATAAATTATCCCTTAAAATTTTATAAGTTCATCATTCCTAACAAGTCTTGTGTTGGCTCCTGACTAGGAGCAACAATCAAAAACTAGGCAATCCGCATAAAATTGGCACAGCGCTTGCAATAAAAATTAATAAATCTTGTAGCTTTGTGCAACTAAGGTTTAGCTAATAAATACAGCTGAAAATATTAAATTCCATATATTACCAAATCAAAACAGAGGTTTTTTAAACAGGACAAATGCACTTCCAGTAAGTATATAATTGTTCATTGAATTCTAGATGTATTTTAATGCGTCTGCTCACTTCTTATATATAATTAGAACTTGTTTTAATTATGCCATGTGAAAAGAATCCATATGTAAAGAAATGCAAAAACAAATCTCTAACTGGACTTAAAATATATTTTAGCAGAAAATATTTAAATTGAGCAACTTGAAGTACGACGGCAGAAAGAAGGTAGTTTCTTTTTGTGACAGAAAATATTGGAGTATTGGTACTTGGAACCGATGGTTTTCAGCTGAAAGATGGTAGGGAGTAGAAGTAGAAAATAAGTTATAACGAGGATTAAATTAAAATAATATTTAAATATTAAGGACTAAAATTTTAAAAATATAATCAAATTAAAATAAAATATGAAATTTAAGAGTTAAATTTGTTATTATATTAATTTTATTAACTAATGTATCATCTCTCGTTAAAATATATAGTAACTGATCAATTTGTTATTTTTTAAAGTCTTAAAGTTCTTTGAATCAATCAAAAATTTTATATTTTCTCTCTCATTGATCTCCCTCTTCCTCCGTTTGATGCAATCCGTTTCTCAACATGTTTCTTCTCTCGTGTCGATGAAATTTTCACCGTTCGGATCTTGGAGAAGTTCCATCGGTCGTCGGTAAATAGAAAAGTTGAGGAGTGACCGAAAAACGTTCAATGTCTAAATTTCAATGAGTAAATTGAGCGTTTTGAAACTTCAGTAATCAAAATAAGTTTAAAAATAAAGTTCAATGATGAATTACGTAATTTACTTTAAAAATTAATTAACAATTAAAAAATATAATTTGTCACACCCCGAAAACTAGTCTAGTCGGAATTAGATTTCGGTGATCGAAAATCTTGTACCGGTTATGCTAACATATGTAATTTCTCAAATCTTTGTACCTCATTTTGAAGTAATGAAAGTTATTTGGGCTTAATTGAAATTGGTGGACCTTTTTATAAGGATTGGAAGATAGGGGTTTCATTGAAAATGCTGAATCTGGGCAAGGCGTATCGATACAGTAGGACCTGTATCGATACAGCCTAACTGTTTTTAATTAACTTACCCAACTTAGCCTAGTCGTATTGATACGGCCATAAGGTGTATCGATACGGGTCTCTGTCCAATTCGATTTAGTGACCAAATTTAAAATATTGGAAATAGGGGATGACTCACCTACTTGCTTGCCACCCCTTCACATGGGATAGCTCAGAAAAGATGATGGTCAATTATCAATCGCCAAAAGAATTGTATAAAGATATGATGGGATGAAAACAATTGTTTAAACTTTGCACAAGTGAAAGCTTTTGATTGGTTCCTTTGGGAGGTAAGAAATAATTAGAGATTAAGGATTGTTTTAAAATAGATAGGAAAAACTTTCTTCCCTTGTTTTGCCTATTACCGAGACTAAACTCACCCTTTGCCTTGAAAGTAAGCACACACCTCCATTGTCATCTTCCTCCTCAAGCTCAAGCAAGCACCTCGATCCAATCTTTGACCTTTGCTTGATTTCAATACACCAATTGAAAGCTTGTAATTGGGTAAGTAAAGCCCCTATGTCAATTCGATTATTCCATCAACCCTTAGAGTTTAATTTCAAGATTTGAGTCTCGAATGTTCAAGCTAAGCCCATGTGTTAGATGGTTGATTTCCTTATTTTTGATGTTGTCTACACGTTTTGGTAAGCTTGAAAAATGTTTATGAATCATTAGTTTCGATTCTAATGCAATTCTTTAATTTTGAACTAGCTCAAGTGGTGGAAGACAAGTCATTTTCACCATCGGCTATTCCGAACTCTTCCAACGGCAAGGGGATCATTATCCGTGAACCTTGAAGTCTCTGAGTACTAGGTGAGTTTAGTTGTGTCATAGGATTGGCTAGGTGCCATCCCGATTGTATTTGTTTTGTGCTTAGAAACTTGCATCTTGGTAAGGGTTCAAGTAGAGCAAATGTATGTGGATTCTATGGTAAGTGTGGTAAGTCCTTCATATTTGAATATATTATATGTGAACTTATGTATGATATTTGAATATGTTATGTGTGGAATTTGATATGAACATGTTATGATATGCTATTTGGAGTCAAGGCTCAATTTGCAATCCAATATGGCCTAAGGGCACACATGTGAGTTTTATGATGATATGTGTAACCTCGGACACTTGTGGACATTGGATACAATTGGCATGCCATAGGGTTATATGAGCTCACTAAGTAAGAGATTGGACTACGATCTGGGGCTACGGCCTATATATGGGGAGAAAAGGTTAGATTGTGTAAGGTACTTCGGAGCTGCGGCTCAAGGCTAAGGCCTATTTTTTTATATGTGTGGTGTACAGTAAAATCCGCGTATTCATTGGTTGCTATGTCCAAGGAGATGATATGCGTTTATGGTTTACATTTGATAAATGAAAATATGACATTTGGCTTTGATGTATGATCCATATATATGATTAATGATATATGTACATGTCATACAAGTATGTCATATGCCATTCATGACATCGATGAACTTATGTTGCATTTGTTATACTACCTCACTAGGCTATGTAAGCCTAACATTCGTGTGTCTCATGCATTTCAGCACCTTAAAGCAATCCGAGCCTTAATCGTGTTGTCGAAGTTGCAAGTCACTCCTACCAATCTCCATGTATGCTTACATTTTGTTTTGAACTCTAAGTAAGGTGGCATAGGGCTTTGATAAGTTACAATGGTCTATTTTTTATATGTGAATGAAGGCCCTAAAGTGTCTAAGTGTTAAATATGGAATATGGTGTAGTTGTAAATTAGAGAAACTAGTTAACTTGGGCTTAAAGGCACTAAAAAGTAAAATCATAATAAATGGATTCAAATGATCCTAAAATTTGACATACTAGTAGATTAAGTAGTTATAAACTTTCTGGTAAAATTTGGTAAGATTTACATATCGTTTGATCTGTTAATTCGAATAAAAATCAGCTAAAATCTGTCATTACAGGACATGAGTATCGATATGGGTCAAGTTGTATCGATACGGCCTTGCATATTTGGACTTGGTAAAACAGAGCGTATCGATACGCAAAAGGGGGTGTATCGATACAGATCTAGACAGTAAGGTCTGGAAAATAAATTGCATCGATACGGGCTTAGGGCATATCGAAACATGTCAACTTTGGTCAATCAGTACCGATACGGGTGATGGCGTATTGATACAGGATTTGGGTAGAGTCGAATGAATATGTGTTTTATGTGTACCCGTATCGATACGACCCCGAAGGGTATCGATACGAAGGTAGTTAATTCCGTTAAAAGACTTAAACTACAGTTTTAAATAGTTTACAGATTGGTCACTAAACTTGAAATGGTCTAATTGGATAGACAATTGACCTCCGTTAATAACGAAATTTCACAGGCTAAGAATTGATGGGTTCAATTGAAGATTAGTAAAAAGAAACTCTGATAAAAACCCTTAATTTGTAAAATTTACATTTTAGTCTTTAAGTTTACAAAAGTTTAAAATTGACCCCAAATTGAGTAAGCTATTAATAAGTTAGTTCGATGGGTCTTAAAAGAGATTAATAAGACATTTTGAATAAGATTCCGAACTCCGATTAAGCTTTTGATCTCCGAATCTGTTTTCGGTAACACTTTCCGACCCGGTTTCCTACCAGACCGGGAAACACTCCTCAAGTTTATTCGAAAAAACTTGCGAAGAGAGGTTTTCATCATATTTTGAAAATGGGAAATCTTGTTGATTTCAATTCGATTACGAACTCTCACCATCGTCAATGGTAGGTGCATCCGACGTGATACAACTTTATTTATTTATTTTCGTTTCAAGTATGAGCCCCTACCATCATCAACGGTGCGTGACACAACTTTATATATATAGTTAAAAAGAACACAAAATCATAATATATAATATTCATTTCTTTTGCACTTCACACCACTTCGTCTTCCTTCTTCCCTTGAAACTCATCTCAACATGACCTCAAGACTCTTCATCGCAGTAGCCGCAATCGTCTTCTTCTCCGCCCTCGTCGTCGTTCAACAACCTCTCAACGGCAAAATTTGGCAAATGGAAGTTGTCCCAATTGTGGATGCGGTAGGACCTGAAAGTGTAGCATTTGACCCAGTTGGAGACGGTTCCTATGTCGGAGTATCGGACTGTCGGATCCTCAAGTGGCAAGAAAATGAACATCGGTGGATCGGTTTTGGCACGACTTCTCAAAACAGGTACGTATCTGAGAATTTCTTTGTCCTTCGGATTAGCAATCTTTACGTTAGAAAACTGTTGTGTTTATCGTCCATGAAGAAAACTGTTGTTTGGTAGTATGGAGTCTAGATTATTACAATAATTACAATATCAATCAAATTAAGATTCGATTAACACGGAAATGTTATCATCTTCGCATCTTAGCCTGTGACGTGTATAGAATTGGGGATGTGTTTCCCTCGCGAAGCTTGTGTGGCTTATATTTGGCATTGCCCGCCCACGAAGCTAAGCTCTCTTTTGTCTAAACGCTGCGAATAAACAACACCGCAAATAAACTCCTAACTAATTAATATTACAATTTAGATTTTTTTTTAAAATATATATGTTCCAAAATGCATTAAATGATTAGGATTAATCGAGTATGAAGTTAGGCGTGACAATAAATCATGGAAAGGAAATGACTAGTTTTTTAACCAAACTAATCTAACAACAAATCATGCCCATCAAAAAGAAAAGCATCAATTATAAGCCTTTAGCTTGTTCCCAACAAATATATACATTCCTTAATAATTATTTTATAATGAAAGAAAGAGAAATTATCTAAAATCGAATTCAATATTCAATGTCAACCAAAATTAAAATGATGCATTTTATTAATATACTACAGACTTAATCGATCTTGTACTAATAATAATTAAAATTTTAGATAATAATATTATTTAGACTTCAATACTCTCCGAACAATTATTTTTTAGGGTACACGCAATTCAATATTGACAAATACAAAAAAGTGTGATAAGAAATGTTAGTTGAAATGTCCCTTTGTCATGTACGAAAATTTTAAACTTAATTAGACTTTGTTTGTTTTTATTGATATGTATAATTTCTATTAGTTTTATTCTCATTTAAATGTTCAAATATATTGTTTTCTTAAAAGTTAGACACTATATAAGGCCTAACATTCAGGGACAGAATCAGGAATTAGAAATGGAAGGATAAAACATAAACATTTAAAAGTAAGGAGATTAATTTATAAATAAATAATTTTTTTAAAAAAATTATATAATAAGAATAATTGCCTCTCTCCACCCCATATAACTTCAATCATGCTAACATTTAAAGGGTTTTAAATAAATTGTTTAACATTTCAAAACGGTTTAATGAAAGTTTATTGCTTCCAAATCTATTCAAATAAAAGTCTAATATTCTAGAATATGTTCAAATAAGAACATAACGTTTTATGCAACAATTATTTTCTCTTTGTTATGTGAGCATATTTGAAATTGTCATCCCCTTATTTAAGGAAAATTTGAAAATGTTTGGTTTTTATTCAACCATTTTAAAAACTTTACACCCTTTCTTTTTCTTAGGTTGTGAGTTTAAGACCCAGATTAAACAAAATTCACCTTTTTTACCCCTAGATAGAAATTGGTCAAAAGAAAAAGTAAGTCATTATTTGAGTAGACTCTAAAACACTAGGTCCTTATTTAATCTTTTGAAAAGTTAAAACTTTATTTGAACATCATTAAAAGGTTAGGCCTTGTTTAAGCATTTAACCTAACAATAAAATAACAAAGCCGAGGCAATAGAATTTCATGGTATAATAAAAAAAATAAAACATGTGATCATTTGAAAAAGGTATAAAGCCAAAAAAAAATGTCCTTGACTGAATGGTTATTTTTTACCTATATTTTTTGTTTAGAGCAATTTAACCATCAACATTTTATTTTGGGTCAAAATAGCTCATTTGCGATCAACTGACAAGAAATGACTTGAAATAACGTGATAAACCTATATGGCAGTGCACACTGACATTGTAGTATCATATAGAGAAATGTGTTGACTTAAAAAAGTTATATCAGTCAAAAAAATAATTTTATAAAATATGAAATAATTTTTTCTGATGACTTATCATTCTGTTAAGTTATTTCAAACTGTTTACCGTTAGTTTTCAAACAATTTTCATCTGCAAAGAGGCCAATTTGACCAAAAATAAAACGTTGATAGTTGAATTACTCCAAAAAAAATAGGAGTCAAAGTGTCCATTCAGTCAAACGTTAGAGTATTTTTTGACTTTATGCCTTTGAAAAACGCACATTAAGCTAGTTGTTATTACAATGAGCTGGGAAGGGTGTTTAGGGCAACAGGAGCATGAAACAAGAGAGCAGATATGTGGGCGTCCGTTGGGCATCTGTTTCAACAAAGCTACGGGTGAGCTTTACATTGCGGATGCATACATGGGGCTGCTGAAACTCGGTCCGGGAGGCGGCTCGGCCACTCCCATTGCAACGCAGGCTGAAGCTGTCCCTTTCAGATTCACCAACGGCTTGGACATCAACCAATCTGATGGTTCCATCTATTTCACCGACAGCTCTTCTGTATATCAAAGGAGGTACTAACACATCTCCTCTCAATACTCTATATCTACTTGCTGCTAATGTTATGCCAACTCTTTGTTTTGGTCAAATGTTAAAGCCACATGACTGTTCACTTCCCTAGATAAGTATCGATAGCCATAGGGTTGGCTATCCCACTCTAGGAATATCCATTCATTCATCATCTCCAATTGTTTGAAATTATGTGAAACCAAAGAGAGTCAACCACGTGTTCTATTAGTATGATGTTGGCCAACATTAAAAGAATTGATTATTTGAGGTTATCTTAATTCGAATGTGTGTAATACCTCGTCATTTAGTCATTACACCATACTATGATGGCCAACTTTTAACTATAATCAAATTTATAATAATTGTTTTCTTAGTGAATTATGCTATACAAATACATTTTTGCATTTTAATGCTTTCCCTTTAATTTTTTTGACTTCATCAATGGTTTTAGAGTTGACGGTAGTAATTGATGTTAGTCTAAGAGAATAAAACATTAGATTGAGATTCATTAATTGGTTAGGTGGTCAAATATGCTCATATTATCTTATTTTGTATGGGTTCGAATTTCGTCATTTTTTTCGGAA
The DNA here is from genome assembly GCA_019671005.1 of Hibiscus mutabilis. Lineage (NCBI taxonomy): Eukaryota > Viridiplantae > Streptophyta > Magnoliopsida > Malvales > Malvaceae > Hibiscus > Hibiscus mutabilis. The sequence goes on from CM033721.1 coordinate 28,179,232, forward strand.
TGTAATTATCTCTCTACTTAATCAAGAAAATAGAGTTACATGTTTTAATCTTGATGTTGTAAATAGAACAAATTGAATTGAGAGTATTGTCATCATAATAGTCATCTACTGTGCATGATCCAAATTAATCGATTAACAAATCAGATACAAACCCTTATGTTATCTACCACTTAAATTAACCAACTTAAATATCCTATTAAATTTTATACCTAACAAGTCAAAGTAGTGAGAAACTCAATTTGTTTAACTAATTGTAAATACCCTATTCACTTTCACACGTCATGCTCATTCACCTAGGGTTCTATGATCTCCTTGTCTCTTATTATTTATTACAATCCTCCAAAAATGAAAGGCGGTACATACAAATGTGTTGCAGGAACTATATATCGGTGATTCAAAGTTGGGACAGAACAGGAAGGCTGATGAAATACGAGCAGGAAAACCAACAAGTCACCGTCCTCTTAACCAATCTCTTTTCCAAATGGAGTGGCATTAAGCCAAGACGGCAGCTTCCTTGTCTTTTCCGACACCACAAAATGTCGAATCCTAAGGTACTGGCTAACAACACCGAGGGCTGGAAGTCTGGAAACTTTGGCACAACTCCCGGGATTCCCAGACAACATCAGAAGAAGCCCGAGAGGAGGATTGTGGGTGGCATTACATTCACGAAGAACCAAGATTGTGTCATGGATCCTTTGGTGTCCGAAAGTGGGCAGGGCTCTGATTTGGTTGCTGCCTGTTGAGGTCATTAGGAGGGCTTATTCAGTTTTGTCCAGGCTTAGAGGGAGTGGGATGGCAATTAGGATAAGTGAGGAGGGTCAAGTTTTAGAAACTTTAGAGCTTAGAATGAGTTCCATGAGTGAAGTGCAAGAGAAAGGGTATCATTTGTGGATTGGATCAATCAACCTGCCTTTCCTGGGTCTGTATAGGCTCTAAAATTTCTTAACTATTACGTCACACTCTGAACAATGCAATAGTTATTTTGCATATAAAATTATAAATTCAAAATTTTATTTTATAACATCTAAATATTAGAGAATTAAAATGAATATTTTAATATACGATATTTTTTAACTTTACCTTTCATTTTTTGATTTTTTTAACTTTTCAAGATTATTTTTTGATAGGTACTTTTCAAGATCTATTTATAAAATAAAAAAGTTATTTTGTCAAATTAAACATATGTATAATTTTTTTGACAAATTTTAATACTAAATTTAATCTTACTTAAAGAGAAGGAGAATGAGACTTTAGGAGAAGAAAATGGGTTGCTCCTAACAAATTTAAAACTCATAACTTAAGAGAAATAAGAGAATAAAGATGAACAACTTGCCAAACCGGCCAAATATGCTTAATTTAAGCATATAATTAATTGAATTTATTAACTAAATCTTCATATTTTGATATTCAATTTCATATTTAGATTCAATTAATGAATTGGTCAATTAAATCAATTATTTGAGTTTATTTTTTAAGTTTAGTTGGAATGAAAATATGAAAAAAAAATTGGGATCGAGTGTACGTTATACATCGATATGTGCTAAAGGGTTTATTTATTAATTAAAACCAATCGATTTATTTGTTTTAGATATCCAAACCAATAACCGAAACCAATTAAACTTGCAAAATAAACAGATTAACCTAATAAACGACATATTTCAGTTAACCAACTTTTAGCCAACCTCTACCAAAACTATACTGATTAATAAAATATAAACATATGTTTATAATATTAAATTAAAAGAACAAAAAACAAGCCAATCAAGTTTAGCTCAATTAATAGGTCGTTAGTACAATATACAAGAGAATATGACTTTGGACATATGCTTAAACGCCCAATATACTTTGATTTATGGGTAAGAAGAGGTATATCCAGTATAAACATTATATCAATTGTATGCTAAAAAAATAAAATACGAAGCAACAACCGAATATAAAACGAATATAAATAAAACTAGATGTAAATATTTTCAACATCCATAAAAACACGAAATGATGGTGAAAAATCCAATACCACCCCGCTCTATTACAATCCCTACTCAAATAATTTCTCTTCAAAAACAATAGAACCGCATATTCCCTGAAAAACTACAGTATGTTTTAACATTAAATAAACGTACAGCACTGATATCTATCACAAAATTAACGCCATTGAAACACAGAGATATATAACAAGGGTTACAATATATTCCACTTATCTGCCAAAGCTTCAGTAATCCTTGCAATGCACATTGCAGCACTTAGTGGATAACCCGAAACTGCAAGAAAAATAAGAAATAAAACCGTATAAGGCAGTGATGTAGGTCTTTTCCACTCAAGCATGATAAGAATTAAAACGCATGCTTGTAAAACACGAGTTCTAAATATAGTAATAAGCTCAAAATAGGGATAAAAGTATTGAGTATGTTCCCAACACGATTATACTTGAAAAAAATTCTAAAACTTCTATATGCATGAAGGATCGTATACCTGTACCTATATCTAAATATACATAAACACAAATATTTAAAGAAAAAATCGAATAAATAGGTAAGATGGGCAAAGTACACATAACAAACCCACAGTACACCGCTACAGAAATATTCATGTGAAAAGGATCTATGTGCATTCGAATCATTCCACATACCAATAATTGATTTTATTTATCCTATCTCCTTAGCTTACTCCCTCTATATTTCTACTGGAACCAATGGTTCTTATCGGATTCATGGGCTCACGAATCAAAATGCTCGAGATTTTCACACCACAATCTCACAAACATAGAAGTAAAAATGCAGAACTTACTCGATATAAAATCATCTATATAATCTGGCTCTATTTTCCCATGGGCCATTGCACCCACCTGAGAAAAATGCACAAAGATAGGATAAGGAAACAATTATGAATAGAGAAGGGAAGAATATGTCACACAAGACTTACCACAAATACAAGATTCACATCATCACCTACAACATCCACGTACTTGCTCATTTTAACCAATTTCTCTGAGCTATATGAGAAACCTGATGTGCAAGAAAAACAACTTGAATTCTGGAGGAAAAAAAACGGATTTGTATTGACAAAGTACAAGAGAAACAACAACCAAAGTCAAACACACCTATTTTGCGTGAGTTCACAGGAAAATAATTGGTCACAGGATTCTTTATCACTCTTAAAAGTTTCTCACGCTTGCCAACAGCAGTTATGTTTAGTTTTTGTAGCAGCTGCACTGCATTATTGTCGTATAGGTCAATAAAAACAGCCTGATAAAAGTTTTAAAATGCAGCGTAAGAGACATAATCTCAGCATGATAACTTACACATGATACCAGAGAACCGCTTATATGTTCTCGGAATTCGAACATGAGGTTTAACTTCAAAAAGTACACCTTTCTCGGTTCTAACAAACACAGTTTGCAATCTGCCAGCCTTATTTACCGGGCTATCCAAAATCGAGAGAAGAGCCTAAAGGGAAACAACACAATTATCAGTTAATTAAAGGAGTTAAATTCTCCATTAAGATTTTTACATCCAGCCTTTTCTCAGCGCATCGAGAACACAGTACCATTTAGTTCATCATAATTTTAACATAAAAGAAAGGAAAATAACCTGATGTGTTATGTCAGGCCTGTAATCAGCAGGATTCTTGTTATTTTTCCTCAAGAAATTTGCATGATCATCCGAGTTCAAGAGTTGGAAACTCTGCAAAATTTACACCCAATAAGATAAATTACAGTGAGAAACCAAATTTCTTTAAGCAAAAATATAAACTATAATACATAAATACAAACAGAAGTTCATACTTGTGAATGATAACAGAAATGTTAAGCACAACATATATATATATATATACTATACTAGGCATATACCTTTCCAACTTTAGCAACTTCCAAGGAAGCCTTCTCAAGAACAAAAATGACCCCATTTTTGTTTGCCTTTTTATCACTGGGTGCAATTGGGATTCCTACAAGTTCATCTGTTCCGGCTTCGTCTTCTTTCTCTTCTTCACCTTCAACTTCCTTTGTTGGCTTTTCGATAGAAGCTCGCTTTGCCGGGTCTCTCTCTTCTACTTCTGCTTGTTCTTCTTTATCATATTTATCTTCTCTATTCTTCCGTTTCTTCCCTTTTATAGCATACGGTCGTACCATTTTATCTGCTCAAAATAGTTTTCGTTTATCCTTTCAATAAGAAGCAGCATAGCAAAATAAACACTACATTAGGTTAAGACAATAAAATTTTAAGTGGAACAAATTCTATTGCTATTTTCAGAACGAAGTAATTGAATTTAAATTCATTCAAACGAGTTATGCAAGAGAGTAACAGAGACAAGTAACTCAAAATCTAATGACTAAGAAGAGTCTTCAAGTTTAGTTTAGGGTTTGAAAAATTACCTTAATTAATAGAGACGAGAAGAATCCTGTCGGAAACCTGAAGGCAAGAGAAGGCTTGGGTCAGGAACCGGAGGCGGAGGGATAAAAATACAGACGAGAGTGGTGAGAGGCTTGTATGGCGGCGGGGGATATGTGGAGAGAGTTGAGAGTAGGTCGTAAACTTTTAAAAGGGTTATTTGGTAAATTCTTATTTAGTCATCTAACTATTACCGCGTTTCTGTTTTAGTCACTCAACATCCAAATTCTATTTTTTTAACGAGAGAAATTTACTAGATTATATTCAAAGTGATATGATTACATAAGAATCACACTACAAACATTAAAATTTAATGCTCAATAAAATTCAAAGGGTGTGAAAGACATAAAAAAATAAAATTCATCACTTTGAAAAGAACTTTATATTTTTCTGAAAGAAATCCAGCAATCAATTACTTTAATCCGAGTGCTTTATGAAAAAATAAAATCTTCTGCCACTTATTTTTTGTATATCGACAGAACTACAAAAGAGAATCATAATCATAAACAGGTTATCGTCCTTCACTGACAAAACGCTTTGGTGATACTCGTCACCTGAACGATAAACTGTCAAAACATAGACTAAAACTGCTACAAAACAGACAAAACTGTCACAAAATAGACAAAAAATAGCCATAAAATAGATGTAATATAAATCTGTCAAAATAAAACAAAAACAAAAAAAACTTGAAAATGAAGCATTCATCAAAAAAATGAATTTTATTTATATACAAACCAGCAAAAAAGGCCTAAGGCCTTTGTTGGTATTAAAAAAATATAACGAAGAAGATGAAGTTTGAAAATTAGAAGGAAAAATTTAGTAACCGCCGCAAAGCAGTAGAGTATATAAAAATAAAATTAAATTCTCATTTTAAATGCTAACATTGTCACTTTATTTTGTTTTGGACACCGAATATTAAAAAGATAATAGAAATGATGATGTGGTCTAGTATAATAATATATTTAATCACCGTAATTTAAATATTCTATTAATTTAATTTTAGTTAAAAATAATTAAACAAATTTAATTCTCTAAATTTACAAATTTTATAAATTTGATTCTAATTTTAACATTCAAAATAATTATAATTAGAAAAATAACCATTTTTAAACATAAAGATTTTTAAAAAAATCAGAAAATACAAATAAAATCGAACATCCTCGTCAACAAATGAAGCAAAGATATCAATTCTCAAACAATCTCACCATATATTTCATAGAAACTTCATTATTAAAATGTTAAACCCGACTACATTTAATAGGGTCGTATTTTAGTCGGAATGAATTTTTGTTAAAATTTTTAAGGTTGGGTTTGGGTGAAAATCGTCTTTTCCTTCGTAATATATTTGCCAAAGTTTTGTTTTTTCTAATCATTTTTATATAATATATTTAAAATTATATTAAAATTTTTGGTCAGGTTGGATTAGATTTTTGTTATAATTTTAGTGTTAGGTTGAAGTTAAGTTATGTTTTCAATACACTCGATCGAAATTGCACATATTAAATTATGTTAAAATCGAGGTTATGTGAAGAATTTTAAATTTCGTGTGGAGATCAGGACAACCAAAATCTAACTCGTCTCATCTTGTTGTCATCTTTAATCAAGTGTAGATGTCTATGTGTACGTAAGTTTCAGAATTATTGTCGAAACAGAAATAGACAAGATACACAAAGGGTTATAGAGCACAAGCGTACTAGGATGCAGTATTGTTAAAACCATAATGGCATGTTACTCAAATCTTACATTCTAACTAGTTATCTTGACAGGTATTTAAAATATCAATATTATCTTAGCATGAGTATTCATCATAGAGCATATTAGGATGTGAACATACATCACGACGTATCTCATGTTAATTATAATTTCACAACTTGAATAATTTCATAGAATTTTCATGTCACACATCATACATCAATATTTCATCATAATTGATAGCTATACAACATAATACATTTTTAGTAGAATATAAGTAACCACATATCATACTAATATCATATCAATATCCTTTTCATTGGTGAGCATACTATTGTATTATAAGTTGTCATATTTTATTTGCATGATAACACATTGCATCATAACAAATTATCCTTATAACAATTTGTAAAAAAAAAATTATTATATCTTCACTTAGCACGATTCAGTGATTTAATTTAAAGTCTCCACTCTCAATTTTATCACCCAAAGTACAATCTAAATTGCATTCACCGTGCATAAGCTAACTCAAACATAAACAGACTATGTAGGGATTACTCTATCTCCCCCATTATTTTTTTCGATGGTTTATCAAGTGGGTCTCTTCTTGGAGTTCCTTGAGACACTCAAAATATAAAATTAATCTCAAGGTTATTTTGGTACACAATTAGAATAAAAAAATGTTAAAATAATCACTTTTTTCTAGGTTCGAGAATCCTCAACCCTAGCCTAAAACCTATAACTTTCAAAACTCAACCCATAAAATTTTGTGGATATGAAGGTGCCACATTTAGGACACTAAAGCAACCAAATAAAATTTCAAATTTAACATTTTAAAGCCAGGTAGATTTGAAGCAAAAATAATTAAAAATTGATAATCGATAAAAGAATTATGTTCCAAAGCTATTTACAAAAAATGAGTTCTCTGATAATAATATCTAAAATACATTAAATAGAAAATACGAGTTTATAACCAAATTACATATATATAAGGGTCTTACGAATAGTATATGTCCTAGAGTGATACAATATTGAACTCTAATACAAATGGTGTTAAAACTCCTAAGTGATGTTGGCGCCCTGAATCGAACTCAACGATCTAACTACTTGTATAGTTGACATGTTTTATGATAAACTTTTAAATGTCAGTAATACACAACTACTCAACAATACAACATGATGTTGTCACTGAATTTTCACCTAGCTTTCTTTCCTTGTTTTCTTGTATCAATATCTTAGTTTAAGTATGGCGTATGGTTTAATAGCTTGATTCATATGTGCATTATGTACAGTTTAGTAGAATGGCATGGTATTATAATTAGTTAGTCTACCTTTCTGTTTCTTTTACACATGTGGATAGTTGGTTCTAAGTTAGTGTTTAATTATAAACAGATCATTTAAGAAATAAATAGAGTTTATTTTATTCAAACTTATTGTTTTTGCTAATAAGGGGTTCGGTCCATTTAATTTTAAATACATAGAGTCCATTACAAGGGCCCGTTCGGCCCGTTTTATAGAAAAAAATTAAATCCTAATGCTCTAAAGCCGTTCTTCTGGTTTTTGCGTAGCCGAAGGGAAACCATTGGATCAGTTTTTTATCCAACGGCGCAAGGCCATGCTAGGTGGAGAAGCCCGGACGCCGCTTATCCTAGCCGTTAGATCAACAAGTGATCTAATGGCCCAGATTGGCTAACAACAGAGCACGCGGATCACCACTCGCGCGTGGTAGTCACGCGCCTGACTTTCCAGCTGCCATCGAACGTTTCATCTTCTCCAACGCTTCATTTGCTCCGATTTGCTCACGCCGGCGTAGTTGAAGTTCATTTTCGATCAGCAAAAAACATGCAAAAGAAGGAAATAAATGGATTAAATTATTAAGATAGGGCATAGATAGCCAAAATAAATCCCTAATTTGAAGACAAAGCAAGAATCAAGCTCCAAAACGGATATGAACAGAGCTCAAAAGGGTAACCAGCTGGAATTCGAATAAAAAATTAAAGCAAGGTCAGAAGAGAAGCCCCTAAAATGAAACTATTGGGTTAGATTTGAATAAAATCAGAGCCAGATTTGAAGCACAAAAGATGATTTCTAGGGATTTAAGCTTGAAATGCAAGTAGATTTGCACATATAAATACCCTTGTAAATTCATGTAACACAACAGTTCATAAAGAAATTCATACATAATACATATACATTAGAAGCATTTGAATTCCCAGCAGAGGTAAGCAATTGTAATCGGAGTTCCAGAGAAATAAAAGCAAGCATTCTTTAAGTAACATTCTTTTATTGTCTATGCTTTTTCAGTTATAAAATAAAGAAAAGGGTTTTTTACCTCCGATTTGTTGAAACACTGTTGTGATTTGGTTTCGATGAAGTTCCAGTAAAAAATACAATTTGAGGGTCACCAAATCTGGAAATTAGGGGTTTTTGGGAAATTTTGCCGCCAACAACGGTGGCCGGCATCGGTGGATGGCGGCCGACACTGCGAACCATTATTGTGTTCTTCAATTCATGAAGAACACGATGAATGTTTTCAGACAAAGAATGGGAGCCAGTTTGATCCATTTTGGGGAGGTATATGAAATGATTTTTGTTTCTAAAATGGGATATTTATACTGATCCGAAATCCGACCCATACCCGCTTTTAAACCCGCGCTCTTCTTTACTGGATCTTGTATTGTGGCTCCTTAACTTTCAAACTTTGCAATTTCGTCCATTTCCTTTGAAATTAAGCACCAAGTTTTCAATTACTTAGGAATTGGCCTTTACATTTTGCTTTTCTTTTAATTTCACCCCCAACCAAAAGTTTAATTTCTAAAAATCTTTCAAATATCCATTTCTTTATTTTGAATTAACTTCTTAGGTTATTTAATTTAAGCATTTTATTTATTTTCTTGTTTTATGAGAATATGTTTGTTTGCTTTAAACCATAGGATTAGGTCTTGAAAACTTAGAATAGAAACTTGTGTGATGAAATATGTTCTTCATGATTTGAAATAAAATACACTTTAAATATTGTAACCCAAATAATTAAAATAAATTTAGATATTTCTTTAGGGTTTAAACACTAAATTCTAAAAATGATAACACACCTAATCTTCTCTTTGGTTTGTTTAAAAAAGTGAAAACTTAATTAATGCGGTGTCTTATCAAACGGGAATGACGGGTTAGCGCCAGGAGTGCTGGCGGTGATTAAAGTTCATTTCCTGGGCGATAAGGCTGTTAAAATATATTTATATTCATTAAGCGGACAAGTAAATCGAAATTTTGAGAACTTGCAAATTCCAAATTTGAAAATACTTTTTTGAAACCAATTAGGTACCATTTTTTGGGTGTTGTGGGGTGTTAATCCTTCCCCGCACGTAACCGACCCCCGGACTTGTTTTCTCTTGTTTTCGTGGACCAAAAATGTTATTTTGATAAATAAAATGTTTTATTAAAATAACCCTCGTTTTGAAAGTGATCTAATCACACTTTCTTTAAAAAACATTGGTGGTGACTCCGTGATTTTATAAAGTTTTCCAAAATGTCAAGACTCTCTAAAAAGGGTTGCGACAGCTTGGCGACTCCGCTGGGGACTTTTTGTTTTTACAAAAAAGAGGGTCAGGCCAAAAATTGTTTTAAAAATGTTTTAAGAAAAGGAATTTGCAAGTTCACAAAGGTTTCAATATGTTCGTCCACTTAATGAATATAATTCTATTTTACGCATTTTAAAATTGTTGCAAAAAGCTCTATTCCCGAGCTTCACCCAATTGTTTAGTGAGGGGAAAATGGTTTGCTCATGTCAGAATATTGATTCTCCGTATGAGCCTAGTAAGTACCTTCGGGACTCATATGCCTCATGTATTCGTAAGGATACTGATCATTCGAGAAGACGTAGGAAGTGAGTCCTCTTGAGTTGAACTTGGTTCGTTTAAAGCCTATAATGGGTGAGAACCAGGGGCTTTGCTACCCTTAGTAGGGGACAACAAGGACAGCTCGGGTACCTTTTAGAACCCAACCATTTGAAAACCTAGAGCCCACCCCAATAGAGCCATGCGAAAAACCTAGGGTTTTAGTAAAAAGGGGAGACATGTCCTGGAGTGTTAGAATGTGCTGCCCATAATTGTTCATGAAATTATTTTGAACTCTCTATGTTTTCTTGATTTTAATCTTCCTTCCCCTTGTTTTGTTGTTTTGAATATCCATTCATACATCATTACATATCTAGAAGGGGTTGATTCTCAAAATAATTTCTCAACTTTGAAAAGCTCTTGTTATGGACGAAAGGATTTTGAAAAGTGAAGATGAGAATGAAAAGGTAGGACATTGGTCCGAGGTGAATCAACAAACATTTGGGGATAGTCTAGCAGTTGATCATGAGACAAATACTTCATAATATGCCCACATCAGTATCAAACAGAAACAACATGCAAGAACTGCAGGAAATTTGGAAGCATTTTGATTATGAGAATAAGCAGTTGTTCCATGAAGTCTATGGTGACATAGCCTATCTCTTTTATGTAAAGGTTGATGAACAGTTTTGAAAGCCTTGGTCCAGTTCTGGAATCCCGGGTATTGTTGTTTCACTTTTAATAAAGAAGATATGATGCCTACATTTGAGGAGTACTTAGCCCTTTTCAATCTGTGTAAAGTGAAGAAGAACTGGGTCTATGCCAACCCTCCTAAAAACAAAAACCCACATGCAAAACTTCAAGCTTTCACTGGTATGAGTGATGGTTGGGTCAAGAGGTTGATACGGAAGAGAGAGAGGCACCTTTAATTTCCCTTGGTCAAGCATCCGAAGTATAATTTCAGTTTACCCCGATAGAGAGAAGAGAATTGACCTCCTAGCCATTGCAATTTATGGTTTAGTTATTTTTCGAAGGTGCTAGGGAACATTGATGTGGCATTACTTGATTTCCTTGAACAGCTAAAGATATGAGTCAATCTAGTGCCAGCTGTACTTGCTGAAACCTTTATTTCCCTTAACGCTTGTCGAAAAGTTGAAGGTGTCCGTTTTGAAGGATGTGCTCTGCTTCTACAAGTTTGGGCCTTCAGTCTTTTCTATAAGTGCCCAATATTGGCTTTATCAAATGTGTTTTCCCCGAACTTCTCACCTCTCCGTGATTTCTTGGCGAAGGATTGGCCCGTTGTTAAGAAGAATAAATAGATTGATATATTCAGGGATTACCGCGATGAAGACATCAGATAGAGGGTTCCTTGGATGAGTCATACTAAGCTTTTGTATAAGTGTGGAGATTTCAACTTCCTAATGCTGCTAGGTCTATGGGGAGGAATAGGGTGTGCTCCTTTACTGGTATCTCGTCAGTTTGGGTCTCGGCAGTTCATCCCATTCACTACCAGTCTTGGCTCATCAAAAATCGAGTTCTATGGAGAGATCAGACAGAAGATTCAGACAATCAATGATGCGTGGAACCACTGTTATCATATGAAGTTAGAATCTGATAAACATTGCATGTACACCCCAGACTATGATATTTGGAGGCATACGAGAGTAAATGACAAAGTCATAGCACCTACACCCGGACAAGCCAAGTCTCTAGAAGAACACTTAAAGGTAGTCCCTACAGAAGATGAAATCCTAAGAGAAGAGTTAAGAAGGGCTAAGTTGGAGATAGAAGCCTTACGAGAGCAGAACCAAAGAGACAAGTTTGAGTCAAGCCTCGATGTTGAGCAGTATAAAGGGGAGACGAAGCGAGTGATAAAGCTGTATGAAGACCTAGAAAAGAAGTTTGATATCCAAATGGTTGACTTCCTCAAGTTCCAGATTACTGTTCAAAATGCTGATCTGAGAAAGACTTCAGAACAATGGAAGCAAGAAGTCGAGCATGTTGTAGGAAAAGAAAAGGAACCAGGAAGGCACGAGGTTAAGATGAGCCGTTGATGAAGAAAAGAAGAAAGATAAATTGGCAACTGAAAGTGGAAGTAGCAAGTGGATTTTGGAAAAGGAGAAGAAAAATGTGGCTGCAATGAAAAGGAAGGCCCAAGACAACAAGATCCATTTATTCGAGCTGCAGACATCATATGATGAAACAAGCGAGAAGTTGAAACAAAGTCAGGCTTGTGTTGTTGAGTTGCAAGCCAAGATAGATAATTTGAACCGCTCGTTGCATAGACTCCAGAATCATCACACTTATATTAAACTTCAGGCTTGTCTAAGTGAGAATGATACCTTGAAGAAACAGGTTAAAGGAATGGATAACATCATCCATGAATATAGGACGAAGATCCTGGTCCTTGAAGACATAGCTGAGGGGGTAATGATTATTGGTTCACTCGTTTTAGAGATGTGGCTAGAAGATTTCAAGAACATGATGAGTTTGATAGGGCTGTCATGACCTAGGTACAAGATATGGCTCAACACATAATGATGTCAGCCATTGAAGCTGCAACTCTTCGTCAGTATGTCAAGCTAGTATAAGAAGTGGGACCAAGGCTTATGTGGCTCGTTGAAGAAATCAAGGAACTAGGAGTTCAGGCTGAAAATATTTGTAAATGAAATTTGATGTAATAAGGACCTTTTTCATATTCAATAAAAGAGTTGTTTCTTGAGCAGATATTTCATGGAATTAATGGCCCTTCGCTTGCATTCATGCATTTGCATTTCATTCTTTTGTGTTTTATAGCTTTTCTTTGCATTTGTGTTTACATTTGTGCATGCATACATGACATAATAAGAATCTAACTTAAATAAAAATGACAAAAAATCAAAATAGCAAAAACAACTCACAAGTACGGTACTCGGTCTCAAGTCAAAGTAATGGAAGACAGAGTGAAGGCCTTAGAAAGCAACCATAAAAGTACCCAGGATAGGTTAGACAAGCTGGAGACGGATCTAAAGCAATAGATGAAGTTAGTTCATCAAAAGACGATTGGTTTAATTGCAGCCATGTTAGGCTTTAGGGACCCAGACGCGGTGGAAAGCTGGAAAGGAAGCTAATGATGTGCCAAAATTTTAGGGGATGGCCTTCGTTCATCCAAGTATGCAAAGAGAAGCTCAATCTTCTAAGGTCAAGATTTTACCACATTTTTCTGAAACCTCAGCTCGGAATGATAGGAAGATAAACTCTGAAGAGGTCCTTGAGGTGCCTAATCTCGATGAAATTGTCGATAAGGTAAAAGTTGAGAAGAAATGGGAAGATCGCTGTGCGAAGTTGGAGGGAATGATTAAGTCTTTCCAAGAAAAAGGTATATATGGAGGAGTGGATGCCAAGGATTTAAGCATAGTGACTAATTTGGTAGTACCACCAAAGTTCAAGGTCTCTGACTTCGAAAAATATAATGGAACTACGTGCCCTTCAGCACATCTAACTATGTATTGCAGGAAAATGTCGATGTATCTTGATAATGAGACGTTGCTTATCCATTGCTTCCAAGACAGTTTAGTAGGATCAGCTGCACGCTGGTACACGCAGCTAAGTCAAGTTAACATCAGATCGTGGAAGGATTTGTCCAAAGCCTTCGGAGAGTAGTACAAGCATGTTTCAGACATGATTCCAACCCGTTTAGTTCTACAAGGGATGGAGCAAAAGCATCATAAGAGCTTTTGCCAATACGCGCAAAGATGGAGGGATGTGGCTGCTCAAGTTCAGCCACTATTGCTGGAGAATGAGATTACCCAAATGTTCGTGGAGACATTAAAGGGTTCTTTCTATGATCGTATGCTCAATCATACCATAAAGAGTTTCGCAAACAAGCTTATAAATGGAGATTTTTTTGGGGCCATGAAAAGTGGAAAGTTGGATAGTGGGGAAACAAAGAAACCATACAAAAAGAGAGACAATAAAGTCAATACCATTAATGTCTACAACCTCAGTTACTTAAAGGGGGTAGTCTTCAACAAACCCAATGTCTCAACCACAGCTCCAGCAGTCACAAATCCTCCAAAGGAAGAACGAAGATATCAAGAGAGCTCGAAACCATATTTCTCTCCTATTCCAATGACATATGTAGAATTGTTTGCTGAAGTGGTCAAATCCTAGATGGTGCTGCCTAGACATGTTCCCCTATTCTCACCACCATACCCACCATGGTATGATGAGAAGACACAATGCGAATATCATGCAGGAGTTAGGGGCATACCATTGAGATTTGCACTGTATTCAAAAGGGTGGTGGATGACTCAAGAAAATCAAAGATGTTATCATTCGAACATCAGAAGATAAATAAAACCCTTTGCCAAATCATTAGAAGGCAGGTGTGAATGCAATCATAGAGGAAGATGATAAGGTGGTAAAGGAATGTGTTGCTGAAGTTAGAGCTCTCATGAAGTGGGTATGGGCTCAAATGGTGGGAGTTGGGATATTGGAAGGAGGAGCCCAGAAGTTGAAAATTGAAGATGAATTGTACTGTGAAGACCACATGAAGAAAGGACATGAGATTGATTGTTTCTTAGAGTTTAGACAACTAGTTCAAGACAAGATAAATGAAAAAGAACTTGAGTTCTTTAAAAAAGAAGACAAGGAATGCATGCTGGACATTTGTACATCAAAAGAGTCACCTTCTAGAAGAGACTACTCTAGAATGAAGCCTTTAGTTACTAAGGCAAAACGAGTGTTAGTGAGCCTGTAGAGGGAGTAACCCTGTGGCTTATAATTAAGGCGCTGACCCCGTTTCCATACAAAGATAGCAGGAAGATCCATTGGAATTACGCTTGTGCGGTGGCAGCTCTAGGAGAAACCTCTGTTAAAGAGAAAGAAGAACCAGTCAATGAGGTGAGCCATTTTACAAGGAGTGGAAGACTCTATTCCCAACCAACAGTAGAAGATAGAGATGCAACACAAAGGAAAACTGCTGCTAAAGAGCTTGAGAAAGAAGATAACAGAGATCTCTTCAAAGAAAAACCGACAGAATATCATGAGCCTGTGAAGGAATCAGAAGCTCAAGAATTTTTAAAGATTCTAAAACACAGTGAATATAGTGTGGTGAAGCAACTCCACAAGCTTCCGGCTTGAATTTCTATACTTTCTCTGCTATTAAGTTCTGAAGGCCACCGTGAGGCCTTGTTAAAGATTTTGAATCAGACTTTCGTACCAAATGAGATCACAACCGATAAGATAGACATGTTAGTCGATAACATTGCTGTCAACAAATTCATTTCATTCAATGATGAGGAAATACCAAGCGAAGGAAGGGGATCGTGCAAGGCTTTACACATCACTACCAGATGTAAGAGGACATATGTTACCCAGTGTCCTAATTGATAATGGGTCGGCACTAAATGTTCTACAGTTAGCTACACTAAAGAAGCTGCCAATATATAATTCTCATATGAGAACTTATCAAAACATGGTAAGAACATTTGATGGAACTCAGAAGGATGTGTTAGGGAAAATTGAGGTACATTTGCAAGTTGGACCAATGACCTTCGATGTTGAGTTTGTGGTCATGGATATAAGACCCAGTTACAGCTACTTGCTCGAGCACCCGTGGATCCACACGGCAGGAGCGGTCCCATCTACTTTACACCAGAATCTAAAATTCATAATCGATGGTCAACTAATAACTATCAGTGCATAGGGGAGATTATTGCATCAGTAACCACTGATGCACCATTTATCGAGATTAATGAGGTGCGCTCGAGTGTCATTTCAGGACATTGGAGCTAGTCAATGCAACCTTTGTCACTGAAGGGAGCAAGGTGCCAGAACCAAAATTATCAAGCTATGTGAAGATGCAAGTAAAACAAACGCTTGGGAAAGGTGCTGAAATTGGAACAAGTGTTCAGAAAGAGACATCAAGGAAGGTTGTATCCCATAGTAATCCTAGCAAAAAAGGATCGGTTTGGCTTGGGCTTTAAGCCCAACAAATGGCAAATAATGGTTGAAATTATAAAGCATCAAGAGAGGAGAAAAGCTAGATTGAAGGGAGAGGAAATTGAGTGGGAGCCGGTGACTTTCCCACCCCTGAGCCATAGCTTTATATCCGGAGGCATGCTAGATCCAAGTGCCCCAGTTAGTGAGGAAGAAAGATGAGAGCGCTTTATTTGAAGCGTTTGAAAAGCTGAGTATCAACGCTGTGATCGACGAGGAAGAAGAGAGTCAGTACATGTCAATGATTTGCCCTTGCTCTAAGCTTGACAATTGGACTGCTGAAGAAATTCCTATAGTTTTAAGACATGTTTAGAATAATTCTCAAAACCAACTCCTTTACTCCAGGCCCGGAGACAATAGGTGATCTTATGTAAAATGGCCTATGTTAAACTTTTAATTTGAATTCAATAAAAGATGCATTTCCTTAAATCTTGTGTGGCAAACTTTTTTTGTAAATAAACCAAAACCAAATGAAAACCATAAAGTTAAAAGCATAAAAAAGATTTCATTCATTTTATTTCTTCCCTTTGTATATATCCTTTGCATATTTTTTTTCAGGTCATCAGATATCATTGGCATAAATGAATCTGAGTCTGACTTCGAGGTTGACTTTGAATTTCCTCTATGCTTTGAAGAAGTTAGAAATATTGATGATAAGGAGGAATATGATTTACCCAGTGACTTGCTCAGAATGGTAGAAGGGGAGGAAAAGCATATTCTACCACATAAAGAGGAATTAAAAATATTAAATCTCGATACTAAAGAAGAAAAGCGAGAGGTGACGATTGGTACTACCATCACAGCCAAAACCAGACAAAGTCTGATCGAGCTCTTGAAAGAATTCAAAGATATCTTCGCTTGGTCATATCAAGATATGCTCGGCCTTAACACCAACATCATCATGCATATGCTCCCTATAAAGGTAGGATGCGAACCTTAAAGCAAAAGCTTAGAAGAATGAAGGCTGAAATACTCCTCAAGATCATGGATGAGGTAAAGAAACAATATGATGCAGGATTCCTCGAGGTAGCCAAGTATCCGGAATGGGTGGCGAATATTGTCCTATTACCGAAGAAAGATGGAAAAGTATGAATGTGTGTTGACTACATGGACCTCAATAAGGCAAGCCCTAAGGACAATTCCCCGCTTTCACATATTGATAATTTAGTCGACAATAGAGCTGGTCATTCACTCTTCTCTTTCATGGACGATTTATCCGGGTATAACCAAATTAAGATGTGCCTAGAAGACATGGAAAAATGACTTTTGTGATGCTATGGAGAACCTTTTGCTATAAAGTGATACCCTTTGGACTTAAGAATGCAGGGGCAATCTATCAAAGAGCCATGGTCACATTTTTTCATGATATGATGCATATGGAAATAGAGGTATATGTCGACGATATGATCGCCAAATCTCAATCTAAGGAAAAACATCTAGTTAATTTAGAAAAGCTCTTCCTAAGACTGAGAAAGTTCCAATTGAAGCTCAACCCGACTAAGTGTACATTTGGGGTAACATCTAGAAAGTTATTGGGTTTTTTTGTGAGCAGAAGGGGAATTGAGATCGACCCTGATAAGATAAAAGCTATACAGGAACTCCCACCACCTCGAACACAAAAGGAAGTTCAAGGTTTTCTAGGGCGATTAAATTACATCGCACGTTTCATTTCTTAGCTAATTGATAAATGTGATCCAATATTTAGGTTACTCAGGAAGAATAACCCGGGGACATGGGATGAAGAATTTCAAATGGCTTTGGAAAAGATCAAGAAGCAGTTGAGCAACCCTCTAGTATTAGTACCGCCTGTTTCAGGGAAACCGTTGATCTTGTACCTCACGGTCTATGAAAATTCTATGGGTTGTGTGTTAGGGCAACATGACGATACTGGAAGAAAAGAAAAGGCGATATATTACCTGAGCAAGAAATTCACTGATTGTGAAACTAGATATTCTTCAATTGAAAAGCTATGCTGTGCTTTAGTGTGAGCGGCTAAAAGGCTCAGACAATATATGTTATATCATACGACGTGGCTAATCTCGAAGTTAGATCAACTAAAGTTCATGATGGAAGCTCTAGCCTTATTGGGAATATTAGCACGTTGGCAGATGTTACTATTAGAATTCGATATTTAGTATGTGAGCCAAAAAGCGATAAAAGGGAGTGTTATAGCTGACTTTTTGGCAAGCCGCGCCTGTGATGAATATGAAGCGTTAAATTTTAATTTTCCTGATGAAGACTTGATGTGTATATCAGAAGATGATGAGGCTTCAACAGAATCTTAGATTATGAACTTCGATGGTCCAGCAAATGCATTAGGACAAGGTATAAGGGCAGTTTTGGTTTCACCAAAAGGAAATTATTACCTTTTTTCCAGTCGTTTGAAATTCTTCTACACTAATAACATGGCGGAGTACGAGGCCTATACAATGGGTCTAAGAGAGGCTATAAGGAGGAAGATCCGTACTTTAAGAGTTTTTGGGGACTCTGCATTGGTCATTTATCAGATACGTGTCTAATGGGAGACAAAGGATGCAAAGTTGGTGGAATACCACAAGTTGCTCCTTGAGTTGACCAAAGAATTTGATGAGATCACTTTTAGATATTTCCCAGAGAAGATAACCAAATGGCCGATGTTTTAGCCACCTGAGCCGCCATGTTTAAGGTAAGTGAGAGCTATGAGATGGTACCCATCATGTTACATATGCTAGACTCTCCAGACCATTGTTATGATGTGGAAAAAGAGATGGATTAGGTCTTGAAACCATAGGATTAGGTCTTGAAAACTTAGAATAGAAACTTGTGTGATGAAATATGTTCTTCATGATTTGAAATAAAATACACTTTAAATATTGTAACCCAAATAATTAAAATAAATTTAGATGTTTCTTTAGGGTTTAAACACTAAATTCTAAAAACGATAACACACCTAATCTTCTCTTTGGTTTGTTTAAAAAAGTGAAAACTTAATTAATACGGTGTCTTATCAAACGGGAATGACAGGTTAGCGCCAGGAGTGTTGGTGGTGATTAAAGTTCATTTCCCGAGCGATAAGGCTGTTAAAATAGATTTATATTCATTAAGCAGACAAGTAAATAGAAATTTTGAGAACTTGCAAATTCCAATTTTGAAAATACTTTTTTTAAACCAATTAGGTACCATTTTTGGGCGTTGTAGGGGTGCTAATCCTTCTCCGCATGTAACCGACCTCCGAACCTATTTTCTCTTGTTTTTGTGGACCAAAAATGTTATTTTGATAAATAAAATGTTTTATTAAAATAACCATGGTTTTGAAAGTGATCCAATCACACTTTCTTTAAAAAGATTGATGGCAACTCCGTGATTTTATAAAGTTTTCCAAAATGTCAAGACTATTTGAAAAAGGTTGCGACACATGATACAAGCAATGCATATATATTAAACAAAAATAATAATGCATGAAATGTCTAAGGCATATAAGATAATTTGGATCACACACAAGAGCATAAAGCTGGCCTTAATCTAGTTTACTTACTAGAGGCAATATCTATGTGGTAACCTATTTTACCCGGGCCTTAAAGCCCATTACATATATATTATACAACCCAAATACACATATCCATATACAACCCAACACCTAAATAACCAAACCTATAACCTATTACACCCGACCCAATAACCCATCTAAACCAAACTCTAATACACAAAACCCTAGCTGCTTTCACCAAGCCGCCACCGCCCGTCTAAAGCCGCGCTGTCATTGACCTCCCCGACTCCAATAGTTGCTGCCGACAACCACAAATTAAACCGACTATTAAATCCAAAAAACAATTACTAGTCAAATCTACCACCCTCACCTTTCTTTTAAACCCCATACGTCTATTTCTGCCACCATCGCGCGAATCCGACCACCATGAATCTCAATTTGTCCCCTTGCTTTCTAGATCATCCAATCAACCTCCTATAAAAGGGAGTTCAATCTACAAAGAGAAAGATTAGAGACCATTAGGAACGAAAAGATCTAACCAAAAATTGAGAAAAGATAGAAAGAATAAAAAACAAAAAATAAAGCTTAAAAGGTAAAAAAAATATAAAAAAAACTTTCAGTTTTCTCAGATATAAGAGATTATGGGGGGATTTAGAAAAAACCAACCTTAGATCCGGCTTTAGGAACCGAAACCGAACCAAATCGGCCTTTTTAGTGAACTTAGGCCATCGTTCACGATGGTTCTTCATCGCCGACGAACAACAGCACATGGCAGATGAACGATCGACCGTCTGGGGATGAATAGAGAGTGAAGAAGAGAGAGTTGAGAGATTTCTTTTTGGGATATCAAGTATCAAATGAATTTTTTGGGGCTAATCTTGTACTTATATACCGTACGAAACGACGTTGTTTCATGTTGTAACCCGCGCGACGACCCAGTCCGAATAGAGAATTAACACGTTTTTAATGAAATAGAAAAATTACACTTTCAGTCATTGCGCCTTTATATCCTTACAATTCAACATTTTAATTCTTAATTTATCTCATTTTAGTCACTTCTTTTTCTTTCATTATTATCAATGCTATATTATATATATTATACTATTATTGCTATATTATTTTATTATTCATTAGTGCTATATATATATATTTATACAACTGTTATTACTATAAGTACTAATTTTATTAATATTACTATTATCATTCATTTGATGTTAATGTGTTATATAACTATACATATATATACATCCATATAAATTTCGCATTCGTCTGCTCTAACCATTTTTTTAATTTAAAAACGATATCTTCATTAGGGATTATTGTGAAAAACGTACCTCTAGCGTAAAGGGTGCCGCTTTCAATTAGTCTCTATTACAAAATACAATTTTTAATTCTAACTTATAATTTTCAAAATAGATTCCCTTCATTCGGGAATCTAACGAAAATTATGCCCCGGGTGTAAGGGTGTAAATTCATTTAATACAAAGAAATAATTTTTTAAATATTTTAAGGGGTCACAAATTTTAAATTAATTTCGAATTCTTAATTTCCATCATTAAGACACTAAATAATCGATTAGGTACCAATTTTGGGCGTTGTAGGGTGCTCACCCTTCCCACACATAACTGACTCTCGAACCTATTTTTCTAGTTTCGCAGACCAAAATTCGTTATTTTAATAAAATAACATAAAAACATGTTTTATTAAAATAATCGGGTTTTCAGGTGATCCAATCGTACCTAAATTAAAAAGATTGGTGGCGACTCTATCCCAAATATTTTCGTAAAAACGTGTCAAACACCACCGCAGACGGGACCATTGTTACAGCTTGGCGACTCCGCTGAGGACTACCTTTCTTTTTTTGAGAGTTGAGCCACCAGTCTATTACTTTTTGTCTTAATGAGTGGAAACTATAAATTTGATTTAATTTATTTTGTGATCCATTTTCTTTCCAAACATTTTACAAAAAGGTTTTTCTAAAATTTTGTTTTCCTGGTTTTGCATATCATGAGCTCTGCACCCGAGCTCTGTCCCTTTTAAGTGGGAGTGAGAAGCTACTCCTTCATGAGGTATTGCCTCCGTGCAAGATAGTAAGTACAATTCGGGTACCTTTGTCTTCGTGAGATTTTCATCTTCGTGTAGACCCAGGGAAATGTATCCCTTGAATTGTGCTTACTAGCCTTAGTAGGATAGTAAGTACAATTCGGATACCTTCGTTAGAACCATACCACAAATAGTGAACCATAGCAGCCTACCTTGTCTAGAGCCATACCGAACCTCTGCCCGTTTAGAGAGTTACCCTATAAGTGCATAATAAACAATGATGAAGGGTTTTATTTTCTTTCAATTTTGCCCTTTAATTTTAGTATTGTTTATTTATTTCGTAATAATTAGATATCATGTCTATTCTTTTATGCAAAACAAGAATGCGGGTAGATAACATGATTGGGTAGGATTATTTTTTACGAAAGCAGGTTGGGTAGAAAAGCATGTTCTAGGAATATTTTAATGCAGCTCTTTTATTATTTTGATATTATTTATACTAAGTGTAGACACTAAATTTTGTCCGGGTTTAAATTAAAATGCTCGGAATAAGGTCAATCCACATCATCCTTTTTAATACCCAAAACCTAACCTTATACCACAAGCCCAAAATTTCATGGCCCATTATATATGATTTTACATAGAAAAAAGCCCAAAATTTCATGGCCCATTATATATGATTTTACATAGAAAAAAAAATAAAAAGTAATAAAAATCTCAACTCCTTAATACCCTAAAAATGGGGAAGGAACCATCCCATTTTTTAAAAATAATTGGTGTCCAAGGTCTTGATTTTTATTGGTTCTCATTTTAAGGGGATAAACCAAAAATACCCTAATCTAAACCATTTTCCACCATTATTAAACCCTTGAATCGAGCTTCTCAACCCCAACAACAACATGTGGAATTTGGTGGATTGAGTATAAATATTTGGGATTTTGGTATTCTCTTTCCTTATTTTATTCATGTATAATCTATTTTCATAGTTCAATGAAAATGTGGATGATTCTATTGGTAACTTTTGTTGTTTATTTTAGTTTCTTTCTTATGTGTTTTATTTTATTTTCATTTTTTTGCTTGTGATATGTATGTTATTTCACTTGTTGAATGTTGTTTAATTTAGTATTAGCTTTTATGTATATTTTATTATCATGATTTCATATTATCCTTTTATAATGCAGTTTATATTGTGTATAATACATGGTTCTAGTATATATTATATTCATTTTATATAGTAGGTCATATAGTATATAGTTACTGTCATATATACATAGTAATATATATAAACTATACTGTTATATAAAATGTTAAATTCATTAAATTAGTTGAACATCTCTTAATTACTCCTTAGGATAAAATCGACAAGGCTTTAGATGGACACTTAATTCTAGTCACGATCGATTAACTTGATTCATTTTAAATAGAATCCTTGGATTATTGAGATGCTAGTTTAAAATTAATCAAATTAATTATCATTTAAGATAATTTGTAGACCCTTGAATTTTCTTTTAGGATTAATTAATTTAGGGTTAATATTAGATTAACCTAGCTAATAATTAGATCACTAATTAAACTTTCATAATTTGGGCCTTTTAGGATAGGACTTTAGTGGGCCTTTTGTGTGTTTATTTTTATGCCCTTATGTGGCATGCATGTTAATTGTCATTCATATGACCTGATTACTTTCAATTAATTAATTTAAACCATAAAAAGGTATTTATTAATTCCGATATTTGTGTCGTAACAGTCTTGACTTAATGGATGTTGACCAAATATTTGAATTAATCTTACTATCCCAAGGTAAGTGATAATTAAAAATCGACAAATCATAACATCATATCTTAAATGCTTGCACCATGCACAAAGGTGACGTATGAAATTCGAACCATAAATTAATACAACAGTCAGAATTATTTGATGTCAGTTTAATCTATGGTCCGATGTATCGTCAACCTTATTAATTAAATATCCAATTAATTTGAACCCACCAATTTGATAAATCCCATTTCATTAAGGTCAATTTTCAATTAAGTACACTTAATTAAAATCAATTTAAATTTCAACAATTTCCATCCATTTAAAAGCAACAAATATTTTGGTACCGATTTCTGGGCGTGATGGGGTGCTAATCATTCCCTACACGTAACCAACTTCCGAACCCTTTCAAAATGAATCTCTGGTTTTTTTGGTGTTTGGCTTACCTTACCCAAGTGGCCGGTGGCGACTCCAAATATCCATTATTTTCAACAAAATACGAATTTTCAAAAGAAATTCCCCTTAAACCCAAATTTTACAAATATGGGGATACCCCGTAGTTTCGAACATTAAAAGGAAAAATATGTCGTTACACTAAGACTAACGTGTTTTGTTTTGTCTTTGATTTTCTTTGCCCTTGCATTGCATTTTTTATTATTAAAAGGGGTGTTGAGGCAAGTTCAACCGTTATAAAGGATCTGCTATGTAGAACCTATTTCTTGATAGGGTTGAAGGAAACCTAGGCGTGTGGAGGTGGTTGGAAGAGACTCAGCACCAAAAAGGGGACAATTTGCTAGAAGGTGAAAAGTCAGAGCTCTAGGATCTCACTAGTATTAGATCGATTCAGAATCAACTATGGGAGTTAAAAGAAATCTAGGACCAATGGGACGAAGAAAACAAACAGTTGTTCTACAGCAATTACGACAATTTACCTTATATGCTAGATGTCAATATCGATAAAGTTTTATTTCAAGCCTCTGTCTAGTTCTGGGATCCTGCCTACAGTTGCTTTACTCTAGGAGATGTCGATTTGGTACCAACCATTGAAGAATACACTACTTTGATTCGTTGCCCAAAAATCCAGGTTGATAAAGCCTACTTCAAGTCTCCTAATTCTCCAGCGTTTTAGAAAAAGCTACTAAAAATGATCGGCATGGATGAACAATGGGATAAAGCCAGGATTAAAGAAAAATGGGAAACTAAGTGCATCTCCTAGAGATTCATACGAGACCTAATCCAAGTTTAATTCAAGCGAGAAAAATAGGTCAAAATGTTTGCCTTAGCCATTTACAGTTTGGTTATCTTTCCTATATCATTGGGATATATTGATGATGCTGTTATGAAACTATTCGATCACATTGACAAAGGAATTCCCCCTGTTCCAGCAATCCTAGTCGAAACTTTCAGGTCTCTCAGTGCTTGTAGAAGAAGCGGCGTGGGGAAGTTCGTCGGTTGTGCTTAGCTTTTGTTGGTCTAGTTTCATTGCCACTTTTGGAAGCTAGAGAAATTTTCTTATCGAGCATGCTTTGAAAATTATTCGCCGCTAAAAGATCTAGCGTCCACACGAAGGTAGGAGAACATCTCTCATGAAAAATGGATGGCTATTTTCCGAAACCTCCAAGAGAAAGATGTCGTCTGGAAAGCACGATGGTTCTTCCCTGACAATATTATATGCAAATGTGGAGACTATGACTAGGTCCCTCTACTTGGAATATGGGGTGGAACGGGATATGCTCCGTTACTAGTATCCAGGCAATACAGGTCGAGGCAGTTCATCCTGGTAACAAGAGAGCTTGCTACCTGGGAATTTTCATACAACGGTAAAAACTACAAGAAAACTGACTCCATGATCACTAAGGCATAGAAACATATTTGCAAGATGGAGCAGTTCGATGAAAAACCTAGAGTTATACTAGAATATCGACGATAGAGAAACACAAAGAATAATGACGATGTCCCTTTACCAAATCCATAAAATAATATACCAATGGAGGAACATTTGCAGGTCGATCCCTCAGAAATGGAAATCACGAAGCATGATTTTGAAAATAAGTACTTTGTGATGGAAAGCCAGCTGTCAAGATTAGAAAACGAAAGGAACCAGTTGAAGTTCAGTATGCAGTCTCAAGAATAAGAGATTGAAAGGCTAAAAAAGGGAAAAAGCAAAGTTGAAGAAGATTTGAGTGGTCTACGGGGTGATTACAAAAAACTCTAAGCATCAGCAAAATATGTCAGTCTTAGAAAGACATCTGCCAAATGGAAGCTTGAAATCCGAGAGGAAAAGAACCGAGCTGATCTTTGGGAAATAAGATTCGAAGACGTTCAAGCACATCAAATAGCTATGTAGAAAGAATTGTTCAGGAGTAGAACTGAAAATATAAATTTGAAAGGCCAAATTATTGAACTAGAATACTCTCTACAGAGGCACTGTAACCAAGACTCCATAGCTGAATTAAAAGCAAGTAGAGAGAACAACGAGACTCTGACGAAGCAAGTCCAGGAATTAAAAATAGCTTTGCATACTTGCTAGGGGAAGATTAACAATTTTGAAGAAGTTCAAAAGCGAAATGATCGCCGTTGGGAGACAAGTCTGCAACAATCTCAAGATCAAGTCCAGGATAGAGACCATGTTATGACAGAAGCCCTCGTCCAAGTACGAGAACTAGTAGAGCACCTACATACTCTAGCCATTCAGGCTGATGTTCTAAGCTTGTAAACTGAGTCAGAATCTAATCGAGGCAAGAAGATGGCATGGCTCTTTAGGAAGATCAAGATTCTGGGTGTTAAGGCCAAGCAATATATGTGAAATAGGCCCACCTTATGTAAAGAAACTTGTTCTAGTGGAAGTTTCCTTTTGAAAGTTATACTAAAATCAACACCTTTTGTGTAAAATATATTGTGGTACTAATATAATGTGTTTTGCATGTACATCATATTTTCTCATTTGCATTTGCATCATGCTACATCATACTACATCATTTTTACTACGATTTTAATTTCATAAAGACTTATTATCGCAGTAATTCTAGGACATATAAACCCACAGATTCTACACCCTTACTTCAGCAGAAGCAAAGCTAAAGGCATGGGTGAGAGATTGGAAAAAGTTGAGAAAGCAAGTGAAGATATCAAGAAGGATATTGAGAGTAAGTTAAAGAAAACGCAGCAGAAGACTCGTGCCCATATTTCGTAGTCGCAAGAAGATTTGTTAGCAAAGATAGCTGAGATGTTGTCTGGAAGGGATTTCGAAAAGAAGAAATGAGTGGTTATAAATCCCATTGCACTGATAAAAGACTTGGGTAATCTTCTCGGCAAGACCCATCCGCTAGTAGAGACTTCCATAGCAAAGCCACAGGTTGGTCATGCTGAATCTTCCCTACGAGAATGAGTGGTAATTTAGGATGACCCTAGTGAATACCTTGTTCCGAATTTCAATCAGATCGACAAACTAAAGGTCGAGCTACCCAAATAGTTCGAGGATCAATGAAAACAATTGGAAGACAAATTCAAGGCTATAGAAAATGTAGACCAAGTTTCGGGAGTGGATGTAACTGAGTTAAGCTTGGTTCTATATTTGGTGCTACCTTTTAAGTTCAAGATGCATGATTTCAAAAAGTATAATGAGACCACTTGTCTCGAAGCTCACATTAAAATGTTCGTTAGAGGAATGATGGGGTACTTTGACAATGACCCTCTTTTAATTCATTGTTTTCAAGATAGTCTGACGGGATCCGCGACAAGATGGTACAACCAGTTGAGTCGTGCCAAAATTAACTCTTGGAAAGATCTAGCGCATGTATTTGTTAAACAATACAACCATCTTATCGATATAACTCCTGATCGGGTTACATTGCAACACATAGAAAAGAAACCTAACGAGAGTTTCAGGTAATATGCACAACGAAAGAGAGATGTAGCAGCCCAAGTGCAGCCGCCGCTGTTAGAAAATGAGACAATGATACTTTTTTTCGGTACACTAAAGAAACCATTCCTCGCCCGTATGATAGGAGGTGCTACGAAAGACTTCTCCGACATGATAATAAATGTAGAAATGCAACCCAAAGTGGAAAGATTGAAGACGAGGAAAACTTGAAGAAACTAAACTATAAAATAAAGGAGGGCGAGGCAAGTAATACAAGTGTCTATAATGTTGGCTATTCAAAATCGCTGACAATCGGATAACCCAAAACTACGACCTCAAATGCCCAAACTTCCTCGAAGCAAGGATCCAATCAGAGAGCAAAGGTGGAAGATATTGAATTTACTCATATCCCGGTAACAT
The DNA here is from genome assembly GCA_019671005.1 of Hibiscus mutabilis. Taxonomy (NCBI): domain Eukaryota; kingdom Viridiplantae; phylum Streptophyta; class Magnoliopsida; order Malvales; family Malvaceae; genus Hibiscus; species Hibiscus mutabilis. The sequence goes on from CM033721.1 coordinate 28,206,670, forward strand.
ACAGGGAGTTATACAAGAATTTGTACATTGCACATGTGGTGTCTCCATTTTATACAAAACCAATACAACCCCTTACCCAAAATGGTACAATCCTAACGCTCAGGGTGAGTATCACACAGGGATCGTGGGGCACTCTATTGAGAACTGCATCGCTTTTATGAAGCTTGTTAAAAATTTTATAAAAATATGGGTTGTAAGATTTGATGACTCCGCGAGGCAAGGTACAGCTGGGAACCCACTACCTAATCATGCTGAGCCAGGAGTAATTACAATCGTCAGCCACGGGAGTAGGAGAATCAAAACCCGTATTGAGGAGGTAAAATCTCCATTAAAGTGGGCATGAAAGAAGATGATCGAAAGGGGCTTGTTTCAGCAAGGCTCAACAAACAAGAAGGAAACTTCCGAAGACCACTGTTTATACCATGGTGAAGGAAATCATGACATCTAGAACTGTGTAGAGTTTAAAGCTCTTGTCCAAAATTTGATTGATAACAAAGAGTTAAGAGTTTTTCGAAGAAACAAAGTTTGAAGAAACAAAAATTTGCGCTATAGATAAAGAATCCCCTAAGAATAACCATGGGGCAGTTTCCCAGTCATGATCATTTTAGGACCGAGGAAATGTGAATGAGCCATGGTGCGGGATCGAAGATCACAATTAAAAAAATGGGTCCTTTTCCCTACAAGGATAACAAGAAAGTTCTATGGAGGTACGATTGGGGAGTAACAATCCAAGGAATTGATGCTTCAAAGACCGCTTCAAGGGAAGTAAATCTTTACACCAGAAGCAGAAGACAATATGGCAAAGTAGATGATCCTAAGGGAAAAGCCTTGATAGTTGAGCCTGAGAAAAAGAATAATGCTGAACTGGAATCACTAATCAATGAGCTAGTCAAAGAGGAAGAAGTGAAAGAATTCCTAAAGTTCTTGAAACAAAGTGAATCCAGTGTTGTTGAACACCTCCGTAAACTACCGGCTTGTATAACGATATTATCTTTACTATTGTGTTTAAAATCACACTAAAATGCGCTGCTGAAAGTGCTGGACGAGACTTTCGTTCCTAATGACATTTCGGCGAACAAGTTGGATAGGTTGGAAAATAATTTGAATACTAATAATTTCATCTATTTTAATGACGACGAGATACCTCTATGTGGTATGGGGTCTATCAAGGCCTTGCACATAACTACCCGGTGCAAAGGCTATACATTGTCGGGGTCCTAATCGATAATGTATCTACTTTGAATGTGTTTCCATTGGCCACTCTAAACAGACTTCCAATAGACAGTTCTCATATCAAGGGTTGCAATACTATAGTTCGAGCCTTCGACGGTACTGAAAGGAAAGTGATAGGAAAAATTGATGTGCCACTGCTTGTGTACCCACACAGCTATGATGTTGATTTTCTAGTAATGGATATCAAGCCCAAGTATAACTGCATGTTGGGAAGACCCTGGATCCATTCAACCAGGGTAGTGCCATCATCACTACATCGAAAATTAAAGTTTCTCTTTGATGGGCGGCTTGTCACTATGGATGCCGAAGAAGACACCATAGCTTTCATCACTAGTGATGCCCTTTATATAGAAACTGTTGAGAAGGCCGTGGATTGCTCATTCTAGTCATTTGAATTTATCAATGCAACCTTCATTGTCAAGGGGAGTCGAATGCCCACCCCAAAGTTGTCTAAAGCTACAAAAATGTGAATCAAACTGACGGTGGGGAGAGGAGCCCAAGTCGGTAGAGGATTAGAGAAGTACCTACAAAGTAGGGTCAGTGCACCGTTTGTGATCAATAAACAAGACCGCTTTGGCTTGGGATACAAGCCAAATGCTAAACAAAAAAGGAATGAGGTTGTGAAAAAGCAAGGGAGGAGGAAGGCTCGTCTAAAAGGAGAAGAGGTCAATTGGGAACCTCTGACTTTTCCTCATCTTTTTGAAAATTTTGTGTCTAGAGGATTTATCCACCCAAACAGATTAAGAAAGATGAAGAAAGTGAGATGAGAAGGATGTTAGGAGCTTTGGACATCAATGTTGTCACCACAGAAGGAAGTGCATGATTGTATCTAAGGGGAATTCGTCCTTATACCCCTGGAATTGTTCTGAACAACTAGACTGCTGAAGAACTCCCTACAGTGTTTAGGAATGTTTCATAGTAATGTTCAGAACACACTTGTTACTCTTTCCCGGGAGCAATAAGGGTTTTTTTGTAAAGGGCATAAGCTTACGATCCTTATGTCAATGAAATGATACTTTTTGTCTTATATCTGGCAAACATTTATTTCATTTTTCATTTTTTCTTTTTCCTCATATACACATATCCCACACAAATTACCTATTTTTAATTCATTTGTTTAATGGATGTCATTATTTTGTGTCAGGTCCCCCGATCTCGATGTATCGAGTGACACTAAGACTGATCCAGAACTCATTTTCGAGCAAGGTGTGTGTTTAGGAGAGCTTTAGGACTTTGAAGAAAATCAAGATTGTGATTCGTCTCCTGACCTATTATGAATGGTAGAACAAGATGAAAAGCAAATCTTGCCTCACAAAGAGTCAGTAGAAATTGTGAGCTTGGGAGATGAAAATGAAAAGAAAAAAGTGAAGATTGGAAAAAGCATCACCGCAAAAATAAGACATGATCTGATGGAGTTGCTCCTAGAGTTTACATATGTCTTTGCATGGTCCTATCAAGACATGCCTAGATTGAATATAGATGTGGTGGTACACAAACTCCCCATAAAAGGGGACTGCAAGCCAGTCCAACCGAAGCTACGAAGAATGAGACCAGATGTACTGCTGAATATAAAAGAAGAGGTAAATAAATAGTATGATGATGGGTTTCTTCAAGAGGTTAAATATTCAAAATGGGTGGCTAATATAGTCTCTGTTCCGAAAAAAAGATGATAAAGTTAGAATGTGTGTTGATTACCGAGATTTGAATAAAGGCAGTCCAAAGGATAATTTTCTGTTGCCTCACATCGACACCCTGGTTAATAATACAACAAAACATTCTTTGTTATCCTTCATGGATGTTTTTTCTAGCTACAACCAGATAAAGATGTACCCTGATGACATGGGAAAAACAACATTCGTAATGCAATGGGGAATATTCTGTTACAAGGTGATGCCCTTTGGACTTAAAAATGCAAGGGCAACATATCAACGGGCCATGGTCACCCTGTTCCATGATATGATTCACAAAGGAATTGAGGTGTATGTCGATGACATGATTGCTAAGTCTCAAACTGAAGAAGAGCATGTGGAGATCTTGAGAAAATTATTCTTGAGATTAAGGAAATACCAGTTGAAGCTAAATCCCGTTAAATGTACTTTTAGGGTTGCATTAGGAAAGCTAAAGTGGAGACCAATGACCTTCCCGCCTCTGAGTCAAACATTTGTATCAGGAGGAATTATGAATCACGACACTTTAAACAAGGAAGGGGAGAAAGGAAAGAACAATTTAGAGAAGGCTTTTGGGAAGCTGAACATTAACGCTATATCAGAGGATGATGAGGGAAACAAGTACCTCTCCATGATTCGCCCTTGCTCAGAACCAAACAACTGGACTGTAGAAGACATCCCTATAGCTTTTAGGTCATCTACAGAGTAATACCCGAAATCAACTCATTTGCTTTTGGCCCGAGGGCAATTTGAGATCTCTTGTTAAGGGCTCATGTTTAACCATTATGGTTCCACTTATCAATAAAATGATGTCTTCTTCAATAAATTTCGTGTGGAAAACGTTCTTTACCTAAATACTTAAATACTAAAAACAAACCATAAACCAGAATAAAAACGCTAAAAATACCAAAATCAAAACAAAATAAATCATTTTATTCATTTTTTCTATTTTTTATTATTTCTCATTGTATATTCGATCCTTTCCCTTGCAGGTATTCAGATATCAATGGTACTCATAACTCTGAATCTGCCAGAAATTAACTTCGAGCTGCCCATGTATTTAGAAGAGGTCAAAAACTATGAAGACAAGGAAGAATATGATCTTCCCAACGATATGCTCAGGTTAATAGAAAACGAAGGAAAGCAGATTCTGTCCCAGAAAGAAGAGTTGGAAACTTTGAATCTCGGGACTAAAGAAGAAAAACACAAGGTAAAGATCGGCACCTCTATCACTGCTGAAACCCGACAGAGTTTGGTCAAGCTTCTACGAGAATATAAAGACATTTTTACTTGGTCATACGAAGATATGTCTGGACTGGATACACACATTGTTGTGCACAGACTCCCTATTAGGCCAAAATACAAGCCCGTACAACAGAAGTTAAGAAGAATGAAGCCATAAATGCTTTTGAAAATTAGGGATGAAGTCAAGAAGCAGTATGACGCCAGATTCCTAGAAGTTGTAAAATACTCAAAATGGGTAGCAAATATCGTCCCAGTTCTAAAGAAAGGTAGAAAAGTGCGCATGTGCGTCGATTATCGAGATCTTAATAGGGCGAGTCCTAAAGATAACTTCCCACTACCGCACATCGACACCCTAGTTGACAACACAACGGGGCATTCTCTCTTCTTCTTTATGGATGGCTTCTCAGGGTATAACCAGATCAAGATGTGCCCAAAGGATATGAATAAGACCATATTCATAACTATGTGGGGAACCTTTTGCTACAAAGTCATGCCTTTTGGCCTCAAGAATGCAGGAGCAATGTATCAGCGAGCCATGGTAACTCTATTCCATGATATGATGCACAAAGAGATAAAAGTTTACGTCGATGACATGATTGCCAAATCTTGCTCAGAAGAAAAACACATAGAGAAACCAGAAAAACTCTTCAAACGGTTGACAAAGTTTCAGTTAAAACTCAACCCAACCAAATGCACCTTTGGAGATCGATCGGGAAAATTATTGGGGTTCGTCGTAAGTGAAAAAGGAATTGAGATTGACCTGGATAAAGTCAAATCTATTCAGGAACTCCCACTACCTCAAACACAAAAAGAGGTTCGAGGATTCCTTGGAAGGTTAAATTACATTGCTCGTTTCATCTCTCAGTTAACAGAGAAATGCAGTCTTGTATTTAGGCTACTTCGAAAGAATAACCTAGGGATATGGAATGAAGAGTGCCAAGCTGCGCTAGAGGAAATCAAGAAGCAGTTAATGAATTCCCCCTATTATGGTACCACCAGTTCTAGAGAAACCCCTGATTCTATACTTAACCATCCACGAAGATTCGATGGGATGTGTATTAGGACAGCATGATGAGACGGGAAAAAAATAAAGAGTAATCTAGTACCTGAGTAAGAAATTCACAGATTGTGAAACTAGATATTCCTCAATCGAGAAATTGTGTTGTGCCTTAGTATGGGCGACAAAGAGGTTAAAACAGTACATGCTATACCATACCACGTGGTTAATATCAAAGTTGGATCCTCTGAAGTTCATGATGGAAGCGCCCACTTTTTCAGTAAAAATGGCCCGTTGGCAGATGTTACTGTCAACATTCGACATTCAGTATGTAAGCCAGAAAGCTATAAAAGGGAGTACAATAGTAGATTTCTTGGCAAGTCATGCCTGCGAAGACTATGGGCATTGAACTTCAACTTCCTAGATGAAGACCTGATGTGCATTTCGAGTGAGGAAAATGATGACTTAGAAGAATCTTGGGTAATAAATTTTGACGGTGCTGCAAACGCCTTAGGACGAGGTAATGAGGCAATCTTGGTTTGGCCAGAAGGGAACCATTACCCATTCACGAGCAAACTAGAATTCTTCTGCAGCAACAACATGGCTGAATACGAGGCTTGAATACTTGGTTTACGAGCAGCCATTGAAAAGAAAATTAAAACCTTAAGAGTCTTTGGTGATTCAGCACTAGTCATCTATCAGATTCGAGGAGAGTGGGAGACAAAAGACATAAAAATGGTGAAGTATCCTAAACTGGTTCTTCAACTGATTAAAGAATTTGACAAGATTACCTTCAAATACCTCCCGAGAGAAGATAATCAAATGGCTGATTCCCTTGCTGCTCTAGCTGCCATGTTCAAGGCAAGTGAAGTCACGAAGATGATGCCAATTAAAATGCAACTTTTTGATTCCCCAGCCTATTGTTGCAACTTAGAGGAAGAAACAGACAGCCCTTCCATGGTATCATGACATCTTGCGGTATATCAAGACCCAAGAGTATCCTTTATAGGCGACTGAGAATGACAAGAAGACAATCAGAAAGCTTGCTGCAGAATATGTCCTCGATGGCGAAATCTTATATAAAAAGAGTCAGGATCAGGTGCTGTTAAGGTGTGTGGATGCCAAAGAAGCTCAAACAATACTAGAGGAAGTTCACAAAGGAGTTTGTGGAACTCATCCAAGCTGCTTCACCATGGCTAGACGGATCATGCGCTTTGGTTATTATTGGTCCACTATGGAGACAAACTGCATCAATTATGCCCGTAAGTGCCATAAGTGTCAAGTCTATGCAGATAAAATTCATACACCACCTCTTCCACTCCATGTTATGACGGTTCCATTTTTAATGTGAGGATTTGACGTAATTGGGCAAATATACCCGAAGGCATCGAACGGGCATAGATTCATATTAGTGGCTATCGACTACTTCACCAAATAGGTAGAAGCTGCATCTTATGCAAATGTCACAAGGTCTATTGTCTGTAAATTCTTAAAAAAGAAATTATCTGCCGCTATGGCCTACCTAAAAGGATCATCACCGACAACGCCTCAAATTTAAACAACAAAATGATGGATGGGGTTTGTGACCAGTTTCAAATCAAGCATCACAATTCAGTGACCTATCGCCTGAAAATGAATAGAGTTGTAGAGGCTACAAATAAGAATATCAAGAAGATAATGGCAAAAATGGATGACACTTACACTGATTAGCATGAGAAGCTACCTTTCGCATTATATGCCTATAGAACTGTTCTACGAACCTCTACTGGGCAACGCCATTTTCTTTAGTATATAGAATGGAGGCTATGCTACCAATTAAAGTTGAAATACCATCCCTCCGTATCTTAAAAGAGACAGAGTTAGAAGAGACTGAGTGGGTCCAAGAAAGATACGACCAGTTAAAGCTCATTGATGAGAAAAGACTGAAAGCAATCTGTCATGGTTAAATGTACCAAAAAAGGATGATACGGGCGTATGACAAGAAGGTCCACCCGCGAAAGTTCCGAGAAGGGGATTTGGTATTAAAGAAGATATTACCAATCCAAAAGGATTATTGAGGAAAATGGGCACCTAATTGGGAGGGGCCATATGTTGTGTCAAAAGCTTTAATGGAGGGGCATTGATTCTGGCTGAAATGGATGGAGATGAGCTCAAGAATCCAGTAAACTCTGATTTAGTCAAGAAGTACTATGCATGAAGAAAAAAAGGAATTTAAAGTGAAAACCCACAAATGATTGTTTAGGTCAAAAAAACTTAAAGTGAAAACCCGCAAAGGGCGCTTTAGGTAAAAAACTTAAAGTGAAAACCTGAAAAGTGTGCTTTAGGTCGAAGAAAAATGAAAAAAAAGGAAAATGAGGGTTCAAGATGAAAACCTGCAAAGGGCGTCTTGAAACCAAATGAAGATTCGAGTTGAAAACCCGCAAAGGGCGGCTCAAAACTTTGCAGTCAAGTTGGCAACAAAAGATTCACATATAGACTTGGCATTTCAGAAAGAAGTTCATACCTTCATACGTCCTTATAGTAGACGAATTCTTCTTGAAAAAGACAGTACTCGGGTCGTCTCTAGGAGGTTCGGGCCTTTGATATCTGGATACCTATCCTTTTGACCTTTTTCTTTGTACCTTTCTTTCATGTTTGCCACAACATTAATATGAATTCTTTTTTTTGACCTTTTCCTTCATTTCCTTTGTAAATGTCTTTTACTGGGATAAGAATCATTTGGTTGAACATTATTAAAATGAACAAGAGATTTTCGCGTATTACTCTGTCAATGGTCTGAGAATATATGGACTATGACATAGTTCATTGCTTAGTTTTGAGCATTCAGTTTGTTATGGTTAGGGCATTTGATACCCCATTCAGAAGGAAGGGAATTTAAATCCAATATCACTCAAGGTGGTGATTTTGATGGATTCATAAAGAGGCTTAATTGTATGCAGGATTGCTTGAAAGGCTTCTCACTCGATATTGATGTATCAACTACAATGATAGTTGAATTTGAGAAAACAAGAGATTCTAGTGTGCAAGGATCAAATATTTTCCATGAAGCAAAGAGATAGCGAATTAAAGACAACTGAAGAAGCCTATCGTCCCCACCATGAACGCAATGATCAAATGTTTTCTATGAAACAAAGAAGCATAAGAAATGAGAATGATAAAGCATAAGATTATCATTTGGTGAAGCAAAGAGATACTAAGAATGTGAATGACAAAGCAGAGACAATGAAGATGGTCGTTTGTCTAGATTAACAAGCTAAAAAAGAGATTAAAACTTAGCATGCATTTATGTTTTAGACATCCTCATGGGCATTGCATCATAATTGCATCATATTGCAGGTATGCAAAAACTCTTCAGCAAAAGAACCCTCCTATCTGTTCAGGCGTAAGGAGAATGGAACCATGCTCATCTATTCGGGCACATGGAGAATAGAACCCGCCTATCCATTCAAGCATAAGGAGAATGGAATCTATTCGGCCACATGGAGAATAGAACATATCCATCCGTTCAAACGTAAAGAGAATGGAACCCTGCTCATCTATTTGGGCATATGGAGAATAGAACACATCTATCCGTTCAGACGTAAGGAGAATGAAACCCTGCTCATCTATTCGGGCGTATGGAGAATAGAACACATCTATCCTTTCAGGCGTAAGAAGAATGGAACCCAGCTCAACTATTCGGGCATATGGAGAATAGAACACATCCATTCGTTCGGACGAAAGGATAATGGAATCAACCTATCTATTCAGGCATTTGGAGAATAGAACCAACCTATCTATTTAGGTGTTTGGAGAATAGAACCTGCCTACTCATTCGGGCATCAGGAGAATGGAGTTGAAAGGCAGTTTGGTAAACGGTGAAAATTAGTGCCACCTATTCTTTGCTATATCCCTGTTTCACTGGAATAAGCAAGGGGCTGCGGTTGTCACTAATTTTTTACCCTTTTTAAAAAAATAATAAAATATAAAAATATAAAAATATCCTTTCGAATAAAACTCATCTTCAAAGGAAACAATAATAATAATAATAATAAGCCCATTTTAAAATAAAAAAGAAGCAACAGTGAACCCATTTAAATAAAAAAACACTAGATAAATAATAAATAAGGAACCCATTTTATATTTTTAAGAGGCCCAAACTAACCTATTTATCTTTTTTTTTTCAGGTTTATTCGAGACCGTTGGATCTAGGGGTAAAATAATGGATGGCTTGGATCGAATAAAGAAAAAAAGGGGGAAAAGGGAGGATCCCGTGTAGCTACGCGCCCAGAATCATCTCCCCAAAATCCCCAGCGAAACAGCTGGGCCGGTTGTCGGTTTCCATTCTGCCGTCCCTGAGTCACAGCGGCCGCCGTGGTTGGTGCCGTTCGACTCGCCTCGGCCGGCTGAGTCCAATGCCGCCGACCCTGTTCCTTGCCATCGCCAGTAGCTCGTCAATTGAAGGGGAAAAGGGTTCAAACCCTAATTTAATTGGGGGCAAAATTTCCCAAATTGGAGCCGAATCAGATGAAATTCAGGATGAATTTAAACAAATCAAAGCTGTGTTAATCATTTTGGATGATTTCATGGGACGAAAATGAGGATTTTGGACCCAAATTGCCTTGAATCCCAATCCCTTAAACCCTATAAATAGTGCCCAATTTTCCATTGTTCAACACACTAGAAATTCATCCGAAAATACCTAAAAAATTCTCTAAAATTTTCTTTGAAGTTTCTGGAATTTGTTCGAGTTTTGAGCTGCTCCGCTTTGAATTTTTGAAGAAGAAGCAAGCCTTTTCCGGTGGCATTTGGAATCAGGTCGAGAGGAAGAAGCTCGCAATTTCTCCATTTTTGGTATAATTTTCTTTTCTTCTTTTTATATTTTGATTTTACTTTTTTCTTGTTAAATTTTTGTTCATGTTTTTTAGGTTGCATTTAGATGTTTGTAGCTTGAATCTTGTGTTTTTTTGGGTTTTTTTTTATCTTTGATCTTTGATTCGTATAATAATAAAAGAAAACTTGTTCTTCAAATTTGAAGTTGATATGGATGTGTTTGATCCATGATTCATTTCTTTTAAAAAATATACAAAAAAACGTTGTTGTTGAAATAAAAGGTTTTTTTTTTAAAGAAAACAAATAAAGAATAACAAAACAAGTTTTTTTAAAGTAATTTTAAATAATTTAAAAAAAAATACAAAATTTTCAAAATCCGAAAATAATCTTTTGTAAATAAAATACTCTTTAAATATATTTTTAGAAATAAATAAAGTGAAGTAAAAAATAAATAAAAGATTTTCTAAAATAAAAAAAACAAATAAAAGTTTTAAGGAACCTTTTTTTGTAATATAAAAGACATTTTAAAATAAAAAATTCTTTAATACAACTTTTTTTAAAAAATAATAAATAAATAAGGGGTTTTCAAAACTTAAAAATAAAAAAATTTCCCTAAAAAAAATAAAAAAATTAAAAAAAGGGTTTAAAAAGCATAAAAAGTAAAAAGAGATTTTAAAAAACTAAAAATTACACTTTAAAACGTAAAAAGTAGATTTTTTCTTAAAGAAAATAAAAGTTTTCAAAACGTTCCAAATAAAAAATATACATAAGTTTTTTTCAAAGTAAAAAAGATTAAAAATAAAACTTTTCAAAACGAGTTCGATCCAAGCCTTAAAACACAAAAAAACTTTAACTTGTTGTCTTGTTTGTTTTTAGTAATAGATTGAACCTTAGGAATATGTTCTACAAGCTTTAGTTCGAAACTTTTGTTTGATAAAATTTTCTTCATAAAAATAAAATACACTTAATAAAATTTAAACCTTTAAATAGGAATAAAAAAACTTAGACCTTCTTTAGGATTAATAAACTTTAATTTAGAAAAAAAAAGAAATCTTCAACAAATCAAGTTTCTTTGTCTGTTTAAAAAGTGGAATCTAAATAATGCGATGTCTTACAAAACGGAAATGACGGGTTAGCGCCAGAAGTGTTGGCAGTGATTGGAGTTCATTTTCGAATAGTAAGGCCGTTAAAATAAAATTAAACTTATGAACGGACAATAATTTAAGCTCTACATCGATTCGCAAAATCTGACTTTATAACTTTTTGTAAGCGACAAGGTACCAATTTTTGGGTGTCGTGGGGGTGCTAACCCTTCCCCACGCGTAACCGACTCCCGAACCCGTTTTTGTGTTTTCACAGACAAAAAATGTTGTTTTAATAAAATAAAGGATTTTTATTAAAATAAACCGTTTTAGGTGATCCTATCACACATTTTTTTAAATAAGATTGGTGGCGACTTCGTTGATTTTAATGTTTTTGCTGAAACGTCGAAGCTCGAGAGGGTTGCGACAAGTCCAAAGTTTGGCAGCATCAGTAAGAAACTTGGAAATACAAAATGGGTAGATTGCTAATGCACTTAGCAATCGACCCCAAGGTACTTTGCCAAGTGATACTGAAGATGTTCGGCACAAAGAAAATAAACAATGCAAGAATAACTCTTCGGAGTGGTAAGCAGTGCGAAACAGAGATGGCTGCCAAGAAGGCAATCGTCAGCCAAGATGCAAAGCTTGTGCCAGCAGACATACCCAGAGGAGTAGAGAAGGAGAAAGTAGATCATGCCAGTAAGAGTGCCAAAGAGGATGCCACTCCTAGTGCCAACAATAACGCCAGCAATGATGATAAGCAGACTGATGACAAAATAGATGCCAGCACTGCCTCAGCAAAGCCGACAGCGCCAGCATATGTATATTTACCGCCACCATTTCTAGCAAGACTTCAAAAGTATAAGCAGGACCATCAATTTAAGCGCTTTTTGGAAGTGCTTAAACAGTTGCAAATTAACATTCCATTGGTGGAAGCCTTTGAACAAATGCCCAACTATGTAAAATTCATGAAGGACATCTTGTCCAAAAAGAAGAAGTTAGGAGAATTTGAAAATGTTGCTCTCACTAAGGGATGTAGTGCCATGATCCTAAATCGATTGCCACCAAAGCTGAAAGATCCAGAGAGTTTTACTATTCCTTGCACAATTGGCGACAAGTTTATGGGGAAGGCGCTGTACGATTTGGGGGCCAGCATCAATTTGATGCCACTATCAGTTTTTAAAAAGCTTGGCATAGATTCAAGACCTACCACGGTGGCACTTCAATTGGCAGACCGATCCTATGCACATCCCAAGAGTAGGATTAAGGATGTGTTGGTAAAGGTAGACAAATTCATTTTCCTAGCTGATTTTATCATTTTGGATTATGAAGCTGATATTAATGTGCCAATTATTTTGGGTAGATCGTTTCTTACTACTGGCAGGGCTCTTATTGATGTTCATAAAGGGGAACTAACCATGAGAATGAATGATCAACATGTTACTTTTAACGTGTTTCAAGCTTTAAAATATGCAGATGAACCTGATGAAAGTCAAGCCGATAAAATGATGGAGTCCATTTTTACTTTGGATATGGCACAGTTGTGCCAGGATATAGCAAGTGTTGATGGCATGCTTAATGGCATAGCTGGACTGTTTGAGGAACCTGTGGAATCAGCGTTGGAGGCTAAAAATGTGGGTTACTTCGAGCCACTCTATTTGGCTGGCAAAGAGATAAACAAACCAAATCCATCTATTGAGGAACCACTAGAGTCGAAGCTTCAACCCCTGCCAGAACACTTAAAGTATGCTTATTTAGGTAAGAACTCGACTCTGCCAGTGATTATTGCCACTGATCTCACTCATGATCAGGAGGTAAGACTTTTGGCAATACTAAAAGATTATAAGCAAGTGTTGGGTTGGACCTTGGTAGACATCCAAGGCATTAGCCCAACCATTTGCATACACAATATCATACTAGAGGAATACAATGACAGGACAATTGAAAGCCAAAGGCGGCTAAACCCAAGCATGAAAGAGGTTGTAAAGAAAGAGATCATAAAATGGTTGGATGTTGGGATCATTTATCCCATTTCCAACAGCTCTTGGGTTAGCCCGGTGCAGTGTGTGACAAAAAAGGGTGGCATGACTGTGATCCAAAACAGTAAGGCCGAATTGATTCCCTCTAGAACCATCACTGGATGGAGGGTGTGCATGGATTACAGAAGGTTGAACAAGGCTACAAGGAAGGACCACTTCCCATTGCCTTTCATTGACCAGATGTTGGAGAGGTTGGCAAGTAAAGCTTTTTACTATTTTTTAGATGGTTATTCGGGACATAATCAGACTGCCATCGCCCCTGACGACCAAGAGAAGACCATGTTCACGTGTCCATATGGGACATTTGCATTTAGAAGGATGCCATTTAGACTGTGTAATGCGCCACAACATTTCAACGTTGCATGATGGCCATTTTCTCAGATATGATTGAGCATAACATGGAAGCATTTATGGATGATTTCTCAGTGTTTGGTGTAACATTTGTGGAATGCATCCATAGCCTGGAGCAGGTTTTGAAGAGATGCATAGAGACAAACCTAGTGTTGAATTGGGAGAAATGCAGCTTCATGGTGAAGGAGGGCATTGTTCTCGGTCATAAGGTAACCAAGAGAGGACTAGAAGTTGATCAAGCCAAAATAGAGGTAATTAAGTAATTACCACCTCCACCAAGTGTTAAAGGTATAAGGATTTTTAGGTCATACCGGTTTTTATCGGCGATTTATTAAAGATTTTTGAAAATTGCTAAACCTTTATGCTCATTGTTGGAACATAATGCCACTTTTGCATTTGACGATTCTTGTTTGAGAGCATTTCAAGAGCTTAAAGACAGATTAATTAATGCCCACATAGTCGTGGCACCGAATTGGAATGAGCCCTTTGAGCTCATATACAATGCCATCGATTATGCCGTTAGAGCAGTTTTGGGACAACGGCGTGGCAAGATGTTCTATGCCATCTACTATGCTAGCAGAACCTTGAATGAAGCACAACTGAATTACTCTACAACCGAGAAAGAATTCCTAGCGGTTGTATTTTCTTTTGATAAATTTAGATCTTATCTAATTGGTAATAAGGTTGTGGTTTATACAAATAATTCGGCGTTGAAATATCTCTTGGCAAAGAAGGATGCCAAACATAGACTAATCCGATGGATGCTCTTACTTCAAGAATTCGACCTGGAGATCAGAGATAAAAAAGACAGTGAAAGCTTAGTAGTTGACCATCTCTCTTGGTTAGAGCATCACATTGAGGATGGTAAGTCCACTATAATTAGAGACGAATTCCCTGACAAGTATTTGCTTGCAGTCGATGCTATACCATGGTATGCTGACATAGTCAACTACCTGGTAAGCAATATTCTGCCATCAGACCTGGCATATAATGGCAAGAAAAGATTTTTATGAGAGGTGAGGCAATACTATTGGGATGAGCCATGTTGTACAAGCAGTGTGCTGACCAAGTGATTCGCCGATGTGTGCCAGAGGACGAGCAGCAACATATATTGCATCTATGCCATGCCGCACCATATGTAGAACATTTTGCTGGGATAAAGATTGTTGCCAAAGTTTTGCAGTTAGGATTCTTTTGGCCCACACTGTACAAAGATGCCCATGAGTATGCCAAGGCATGCGATCGATGCCAATGAACAGGGAACATCTCTGGTAGACACTAATCACTGCTCCAAAACATTATGCAAGTGGATTTATTTAATGTATGGGAGATCGACTTTATGGGTTCTTTCCCCCATCATTTGGTAATGTGTATATTCTTGTGGTTGTTGACTAAATGTCAAAGTGGGTAGAGGTTGTTGCCTTGCCAACAAATGATGCCAAGGCTGCTGCCAAGTTCATGCACAAAAACATTTTCACTAGATTTGGTGCCCCTCGAATGATTATTCATGACGAGGGTACTCGTTTTAAATGTAAATTAATTTCTAAAGCATTGTGCAAGTATGGGATTCAATAGCAAATCGTGATAGCATACCATCCACAAACAAATGGGCAGGCCGAGA
Source organism: Hibiscus mutabilis (assembly GCA_019671005.1). NCBI lineage: Eukaryota > Viridiplantae > Streptophyta > Magnoliopsida > Malvales > Malvaceae > Hibiscus > Hibiscus mutabilis. The sequence continues at coordinate 28,221,717 of CM033721.1, forward strand.
TATCCAATAAAGAGATTAAGATCATTTTGGAAAAAACTGCAAATCCAACAAGGAAAGACTGGTCCTTGAGACTAGATGAGTCATTGTGGGCTTATAGGACGACATTTAAAACTCCTTTAGGTACTTCCCCATTCAAACTTGTCTTTGGCAAACTATGCCATCTGCCAGTAGAACTTGAACATAAAGCCTATTGGGCCATCCGGAAGCTTGACATGGCATGAAGAATTGCTGGAGGAAAGAGGTTGCTTGACCTCAATGAATTGGAGGAATTTAGAACACAAGCCTATGCGAACGCTAAGTATACAAGGAGAAGGAAAAATGTTGGCATGATAGTCGGATCCTGCCAAGACAGTTTGAAATAGGTCATCTTGTTCTATTGTTTAACTCTCGGCTTAAACTTTTTCCAGGTAAGCCTTATGAAGTTGTGAAGCCATATGCTCATGGGGCTGTAGATATCAAGAACTTACAGATCGGATAAATTTTTAAGGAGAACGGTCAAAGCCGAAGAAGAAGCCCGTGCCAAACGGAATGAAGCCTTATCCGAATGAGAGTCTTCTTCTACCTAACTCATTTGCTTTTCATTTTGCATTTTCATGATTATGCATTTTTATTTTTCTATTTGTCCTGTATATATGTGTTGTTTCATGCATTGAGGATAATGCACATCTTGGGTTTGGGGGTGTGCATTTTCTCACATTTATGCCATGTCATGCATTTCATGTTTAATCTTTTTTTGTATGCCATGTAGTTCATGTAGAGTAGTTGCATACCGAACCAATAAAAAAATGAAAAAGAAAATTTTGTCTCGGCTTAAATTTGAAGTTTGTTAACAACCGTTAGGCAAGCTTATTTTGATCTACTTGTTTGCCCAATGATGAGTTTATAATTTTAGTTTTCCATGACAATTGATCTCTAGTTTAGGTAATTGTTTCTACACATAACACGTGGTATGTATCTAGTTCCCTAGCAAACTTAGGTAATTTGAAACTATGCTCAGCTTTGAAAAAAAAGAAAAAAGAAAAAAAGGAAAGATGATGCTAGGGTTAAATGTAAATAAGGCAACAATGTTCTACCGAGGCAAGAAAAAATGAACTCTCCTCTACCTAGGGATAATAAGTTACTTGGGGCTGCGTGGTAGCTCCCTCTTAGTTCTCAAGTCCAAAACCCTATGGTATGAGTTGAAGAGAAAGCCTAGTGATGTTTAGATTAAGGTGGGGATTTGTGGTATGCTCCCTCTTATCACTCATACTAAACAGTTTCACGAAGCAAGCTTAAATTAATGCCAACAAAACCCTCGGCAAGAAAGAAAAAGAAAGAAAAAATGATGAAAATAAAGATCTGAGTTTAAAAAGTAGAATTGGCTAAGGGAGTGAACGAACACTAGATGCATACTGCCCACACTTTGTGCACAAATCATGCACATGGACTAGAGTTATATTGTTGCAGTTGAATTACTATATGCTTGGCACTGTGCACTAAGATTTATGAGGGCATCATTAGAATCAAACTCTGCTTGCCAACATTTGTTGGCATTCCAACACAACTTTTGCCGATGTATTATTTTCATTATTATTTTTCTTTTCTCTTGCATTACTTGAGGACAAGCAATGAGCTGGGTTTGGGGGTGTGTTACCTCCTCAAAAGTATTGTTTTTTCATGCTTATTTTGATATGCTTTTGCTAGTTTTCAAGTACATTTAGCTGTAATAGTTTGTTAGAATCATGCATTTGCATCAAGGAGTTAGTTGGCCGCCTATGCTTGTGTGAAAGGTTGTTTTTATGACCTTTTTGCAGGTTGGCAAGGTGTTTGGCAGGGGAAACGAACATAGGATGCATGGACACAGTTAGGAATGCCTAGGTGAATGCAAGATACTGTGGACACAGTTTCGGGATTACAATGATAAAACCCAATTTACAACTTTATTAAACCTCAAGATCATGATTAAAATCAATCTCAAACTCAGAAAAATCAATCCAAAATGAAATTCAATCATTTTCATCAATTAAATCTTAACCAAGCTTAATTAAAACAAGATATCATCATTCATAACTCAAAATCAATTTAGAAAACCATTTTCAAGAGTTAAGAACTTAGGAATTTCAATAAAGAACCTTTTATTAGAGAATAATTAAGAAGATCACCTCTAACACAAGCTTTTCCTTTGTTTGGTAATGATTTGGATAAAACCTCCAAGAAATCCAAAGCTAGTTGATGTAGAAATACAAGATTCAATTTAGGAAATCAAAGAGTAAATCAACGTGATGTTCCCTCTTTAATTTTGATAAGAAAACAATAATTTGACTGGTGAGAAAGTAGGGAGAAAAAAGAAGAGAAAATAGGAAGTTACGTAAGAAAATGTTTAAGCCTTTTAGAAATCCCTTTTTATTAAAACCATTTAATAAATCATTTTATTAAACCTTTTAAAAATACCAAAAATAAAGGAAAATGCTGATAACACCTTGGTGTAATAGACCCCTAAAGATTCTAAGTCTTGACTCCTTTCAATTTACTCACTAAAACATATTTTGCAATCTTTACGATTTAGTCACCTTTTTAAAATGTCAAATAAAACCAATAGTTTTTGCCAAATTGAATCCAACAAAACCTTCAAAAAATTATTCTAAGATTTTAGAACATTTTTGCACATTTTATTTCACTCAAGAACCTTTTAATTCAATTTATTCTCGAAACTAGTCTAAATTGCCTAATCCGGTTCACCTGAACCGTCTAACCAAACCGGCTAACTTCTATGCCTGATTTAGTATTTAGTATTTTGCGTGAAAGTATACACGGTCAACAAGTAATACAATAGTAAGCTGGTTATCGATTCCACAAGGATTGGTCGAGATTTTGATTGCCTTGCTTGTTTACTTGTGAAAGGAAAAGTGTTGTTGGCTTGAAGTTGGTTTTGAAAATAGTTCAAAAGAAAATAAATAAAAATAAAACAGTGTTGGCAAGGGGAGTTTTCAAAAGAGTGATGAGTGTTGGCAAGAGATGCCTGATTTTCACGCTATTCATGTCATGCCAGCCTTTAGTAATGTAATGCCTTAGCATCGTTTAACGAGCAGATTCAAGATTAGCACTGTCTCTCTCGATGGTCAATGCCCTAAATTAACCATGTAAAAACCTTTATATCTCTATAGTGATGTTTTTTCATAAATCAATTGATTAAGTCCCAACCTATACTCCTAAGGGGTAGATTCACTTCAGAAGTAAGTTCATTTACTTGAACATATTCTTTTAAAGCATTCACCTTAGTATCTGGCAACAGATCATTGCCCCCTAAGTCTGTTAAGATATTAAGGTCAATACGCCAACAATGCCAGCTCTCACTTGGCATAAGTTTGATAAAACATTGTAGAACATGCCAAATAGGGAAAATAATGCCGAAGAATTTTCATTATTAAAAACTAAACATAAAAACTACGTTCAACGCAAACATCCCCACCAACTATTAAATTAGTTCATGGCGAGGGTATCAACCAAAAATCTTCAACATTTTGCAAACACATCATCATTTAAAAGAAAATAAAAACAACTAAACAAAGAGAATGAGCGAGAAGAGGTTTCTCGATGTAGCCCTTCAAAGTTCAAACTCTTAGTCAAGCTGGTTGAACCACGTCTCCTTGGTGCAACCGGTCTTCAATGGATCTCACGATCTCCCCAAAAAATCTCTAAAAATCTCGCTTGATCATCTTTAAATAAGCATGCAAGAAAGACCTGAGATAAGCTCTTGAGTTGAATTTTGATTGCTCAAGGGATAAGGGAAGTGATATTCTTATCCAAAGTTTGAATGTGAGCTAATCAGGTTAGGGCTGACGTCATCTACCATCACTGCATCGCCAACCAAGCTTGGAACCATTTTTCTGTTATTTTTTTAGACTTTGATACAATTGCTATTTTATGGCAGCCTGATCTGGTCCTATTTTATTGGGTTCAATAGCAACTTGGCCGGGTATCAAATTCCTCTTCTCTTCCAACTAGAGCTTTGGCAATGTTTGGTCCATCTGTGCCAATAGAATCTTGACATTCTCTTTGGAATTCCTTCATAAGCTGCCTTGCTTTGCTCTGCCAACTGCTATACCAAGCCTGCAATATTGCCAAGAAAACAACCCTTCGCACTGGCATAGACACAAATCCTAACTTCTTATGTAAATACATGAATTTAACAACTAAATGCAACTAAATGTACGCAAAAGCAAGCAAATGCATTGTAAAATAGGCATAAAAATAGTATTTTTAAGGAGGTAACATTCATCTCACAATTGACCAGAAAATGTGATCTTATCTTTCGACTTCTCAAAAAGTACAACCCAGGTGAATGGAATGATGAATGCCAGGAAGCTTTTGACAAAATCAAGCACTACCTGACAAATGCCCCAGTTTTAATGCAGCTATCCCGAATAAGCCGTTAATACTATACTTAACTGTTTCCAAGAATTTTGTGGGATGTGTATTGGGTCAACATGACGAATCGAGAAAAAAAGAGAGGGTGATTTATTATCTCAGCAAGAAATTTACAAAATATGAAGCGAGATATTCGCCAATCAAAAAATTGTGTTGTGCCTTGATCTAGACTACTAGAAGACTAAGGCAGTACATGTTGTACCACACGACCTGGTTAATATCAAGGTTGAATCCTCTTAAATACTTGATGGAGTCGACTGTACTGACAAGAAGAATGGCCAGATGGCAGATTCTGTTGTCTGAATTTGACTTGGTTTACGTGAGCCAAAAAGCTATGAAAGGGAGTGCAATAGTAGACTTTCTAGCTAGCCGAGTCCTAGAGGACTATGAACCTCTGAAATTTGACTTCCCAAATGAAGATCTGATGTGTGTCGAGGAAGCTACCTCAGAAAATAGGTATTGGAGACTGATCTTTGATGGCGCCTCCAATGCCGTAGGCAAAGGAATTAGGGCAGTATTGGTCTCTCCAGAGGGCGATCACTACCCTTTTGCCAGTAAGCTTGATTTTGATTGTAGAAAAAATATAGCAGAATATGAAGCATGCGTCATGGGGATTCGATATTCCATTGATCGTGAGATTAAATTGTTAAAAGTATATAGGGAGTCCATGCTCGTGATTTTTCAACTCTGAGGAGAATAGGGGACCAAAGATTCCAAGTTGATGGATTATCGAAATCTCTTCCTAGACTTGATTAAAGATTTCTATGAGATAACCTTCCACTATATCCTACGAGAAGACAACCAAATGGCAGATGCCTTGGCTACTCTTTCTTCATTGATTAAAGTCAACAAGCAGTCTGATTTGAGTCCTATACAAATGAGTATATACCAGTCTCTAGCCTATTGCTATAGCATTGAGGAAAGTGGTCAAGATGAACATCTTTGGTACCACGACATTTTGTAGTATATAAAAAGTCATGAATACCTATAGCAGGCTACTGAAAATGAAAAGAGGATGTTACGGAGGCTAGCAAACGGGTATGTCTTAGACGAAGAGAGCTTGTACAAAAGGAGAAAATATAAAGTGCTACTGCGATGTGTGGATGTTGTCGAAGCAAAAAAGATCCTTGAATATGTCCATGAGGGTGTATATGGGACACATGCCAATGGTTTTACTATGGCAAGGCAAATTATGAGATTTGGCTGCTACTGGTCCACAAGGGAAGGGGACTGTATCACTACGCCAAGAGATTCTACAAGTGTCAAATTTACGCAGATAAGATTCATGCTCCTCCATCCACGCTACCTGTCATAAATTCCCCATGGCCATTTTCTACATGGGGCATGAATGTCATCGGGCTTATATCACCGAAAGCTTCCAATGGGTATCAGTTTATCTTTGTGGTTATTGACTACTTCACTAAATGGATAGAAGCAGCCACTTATGCTAATGTCATCAAATATGCAGTTAGCAGATTCTTAAAGAAAGAGATTATATGTCGGTATGGGATGTCAGAGAGTATCATATCTGACAATACATTGAATTTGAACAATAAGACCATAGATGAAGTGTGCAATCAGTTCAAGATACAATATCATAATTCATTACCATACCGTCCTTAGATGAACGAAGCAATGGAAGTGGCCAACAAGAACATTAAAAGGATTGTTGGAAAAATGACAGAAACTTACAAAGACTGGCATGAGAAGCTACCATTTGCTCAATATGCTTATCTTACAATAGTCAGAACCTCTACCGGGGTAACATCTTTTTCATTGGTTTATGGGATAGAATTAGTACTACCCATAAAGGTTGAGATTTCTTCCCTCCGAATTTTGTTAGAATTGAAATTAGATGAAGCAGAATGGATCCAAGCCAGATATGACCAACTAGCTTTGATTGAGGAAAAAAGACTAAAAGCTATCCAACATGGTCAAATGTACCAGAAGAGGATGATGTGAGCTTATAACAAGAAGGTTCACCCAAGGGAATTATAGGAAAATGATCTAGTGCTAAAAAAGGTCCTACTAACTCAAAGAGATTCTCGAGGGAAATGGATGCCAAATTAGGAATGACCTTACATGGTGAAAAATGCCTTTTTCAGATGAGCTTTGATCTTGACTGAAATGGATGGCGAAGATTTGCCAAGCCCTATAAATTCTAATTCAGTCAAGAAGTATTTTACTTGAATCAAAAAAAATAAAAACAAAAAAAACAACAAAAAATCAATCAAAAAAAGAAAGAAAAAACAACAAAGTGAAAACCCGAAAGGGAGCTTTGAGGGAAAAAAGAAGAAAAGAAAAAGAAAGGTTCAAGATGAAAACCCGCAGAGCATGTTTTGAGACCAAATGAGGTTTTAAGTTGAAAACCCAAAAAGGGTGGCTCAAATTTTGATCAAAAGGGGAAAAGGCATACGACAACCAGTTCCCTCGAAAACTTGATTGCAAGAAGGAATTTCATATCTTGGCATATCCTCAAAGCCCTCAAGATCTCCTAAACACATATCCGACACGAAAAGGTTCTCGGCAAGCTGATCTAGCGAGGTTTCTCGTTCGATATTTGGGGCACCTAATTTTGTTTTTTGCTTTATTCTCTTTCAATGTTTGCCATAAAAAATACGAACCTTACTCTCAATAAATTCTTCATTCCATCTTATGCCTTTCTTTACAAGAGTATTATACATTGACATAATGATCAGTGAGCTAACAATTTCATAAATATGAAAAGGTATCTTTACATTACTTTTAAAAAATTCCTAAAAGTATAGGAACCAAAGGCAATTCCAACTGAAAAGGGGCATTTGGTAAAAGGGCTCGAGAGAAGAGAGACATTACCCTTAGTCATACACCAAGGAGACGAATAGGAAATTAGGGGCAAAGAATATTTTTGTAATCTGATCAGATCTAAAGAAAATAAGGTCTAGTGGCTTAAACTAAACAGAGTTTGAACAACCAATGATGTCAATTTCAGGGTAGATACAAATGCTCAAGCCGACTTCAACATCCAAACATTCCCGACTGGCATTTTGCATTCATACTAGAAGCATTCATTAGAAATGTTTAAGATAGGATCATTTGACTCATACTAATTATAGTATCCTAAATGTGTCTGCAAAAAAGTTTTACTGATTCTGGCTTTCCAACAAATGGTAGAACAGATTAACTCAACATCGAACAGACAAAATCACAAGTTCATATCCCTAAAGTTGCTATAAAATGAGCATGATGGTAAACTCATCTCCCTAAAGTTGTAGTGGAATGAGTACAACAACAAGTGCAGCTCCCTAAAGTTGTAGTGGAATGAATACAACCACTAGTTCATCTCCCTGAGGATGTAGTGGAATAAACCTGACGAAAAATGTGTCTCCCTAAATTTGTAGTGGAACAAACGAGATCACAAGTTCTTCTTTCTAAGGATGCAGTGGAATGAACACGACGTCCCTAAATTTGCAGTGGAACAGATAAAGCCACAACGACCAAATCTCCATGAAAATGCAGCAAAATAAGCACGGTTCCAAATTCATCTCCCTAAGGATACAGTGGAATGAATACACCAGTAAGTTCATCTCCTCGAGGATGCAGCGAAATGGACACTGAGAGTCGTCTCTCTAAATTTGCAGTGGAACAAACAACATTACGATAAGCTCATCTCCCTAAATTTGCAGCAGAATGAGTATAACAACAATTTTATCTCCCTGAGGATGCAATGGAATGAATACACTAGCAAGTTTATCTCCCTAGAATTGCAGCGGAATAAACAAAAACAACATATCTAGTTTCCATGAAAATGCAACAGAACGTATCACCTGGTTTACCTTTTCTAGAGCAGAGAAGAAGATCAAAGACAGAAGACGCCGCACGGAGTATATCCAAACCAGACTAGGCGAAATGGGTTCCTTTTTATCTTCGCTTCATTGTCGTTATACAACCATGAGCAAAGTGGGGCAGTTGTAGTAACCCATTTTATTCGGGCCTTAAAGCTCATTACATATATATTATACAACCCAAATACCCATATCCATATACAACCCAACACCCAAATAACCAAACCTATAACCCATTACACTCGGCCTAATAACCCATCTAAACCAAACCCTAATACACAAAACCCTAGCTGCTCTCACCAAGCCACCCTCGCTACTCACCTAGTCCTTGCTGCCCGTCTAAAGCCGTGCTGCCGTTGACCCCCCAACTCTAAAAGTTGCTACTGACAACCATAAATTAAACCGAATATTAAATAAAATATGATTACCCAGTTAAATCCACCACCCTCACCCTCCTTTTAAACCCCATATCTTCATCCGTTTCTGCCACCACTACACGAACCCAACCACCACGAACCTCCACCTATCCCCCTTACTTTCTAGATCATCCAATTGACTCCCTATAAAAGGGAGTTCAATCTGCAAACAGAGAGATTAGAGACCATTAGGAACGAAATGATCGAACCAAAAATTGAGAAAAAAATAAGATCAAACAAAAAACAGAGCATAAAAGGTAAAAAAAAATATAAAAAACCTTTTAGTATTCTCAGATCTAAGAGATTAGGAGGAGATTTAGGAAAAATCGACTTTAAATCTGGCTTTAGGAATCAAAACCGAACTAAATTGGCCTTTTGCATGAACTTCAGCCACCGTTTACGATGGTTCTTTTTCGCCGGCGAACAGCGGCACATGGTAGATGAACGGCCAACCGTCTGGGGATTAACAGAGAGTGAAGAGAGATTTTTTGGGATATCAGTTATCAAATAATTTTTTTGGGGCAAATCTTGTACTTATATGCCATACGAAACGACGTCGTTTCATGCTGTAATCCACGTGGAGACTCAACCCGGATAGAGAATCTGCTTATTTTTTAATAAAATAGAGAAATTATACTTCCATTCCTTGCGCCTTTGTATCCTTACAATTTAGCATTTCAATTATTACTTTATCTCATTTTAGTCACTGTTTTTTCATTATTATCATTGTTATATTATATATTATACTATTATTGCTATAATATATTATTATTATTATTATAGAGTTATTATTATTATTATTATTATTATTATTATTATTATTTTCATTCATTAGTGATATATATATATATATTTATACAACTGTTATTATTATAAGTACTAATTTTATTAATATTACTATTATCATTTCTTTGATTTTAATATGTTAATATAACTATACATTTATATACATCGGTATAAATTTCGCATTCGTCTGTTCTGATCATTTTCTAATTTAAAAAATAATTTCTTATTAGGGATTATTGTGAAAAACGTACCTCAAGCGGAAGCGTAAAGGGTTCCGCTTTCTATTAGTCTCTATTACTAAGTACAATTTTAAATTCTAAATTATAATTTTCAAAATAAATTTCCTTCATTTGAGAATCTAACGGAAACTATGCCCTGGGTGTAGGGGTGTAAATTCCTTTTATACAAAGAAATATTTTTTTAAATATTTTAAGGGATCACAAATTTTAAATTAAATTTGAATTCTTAATTTTCATCATTAAAACACTAAATAATCGACTAGGTACCAATTTTGGGCATTGTGGGAGTGCTCATCCTTACCCACACATAACTGACTCCCGAACTTGTTTTTCTTGTTCGCAGACCAAAACTCGTTGTTTTAATAAAACGACACAAAAAACAAGTTTTATTAAAATAGTCGTGTTTTCAGGTGATCGAATTGCACCTAAATCAAAAATATTGGTGACGACTCTATCCCAAATATTTTCGTAAAAACGCGTTAAGCACTACCGCATGCGGGACTGGTTACAATCTAAATACAAGAAGGTTTATCATCATCGTATCACAAATCATGCTCACCAAGTCATTACACAGATTGAATCGTACGAGTTATCACACGTAGTTTATTTTCACAAAATGATTGTTGTTGTTTGACAATTGATGTTTGTTGTTGTTGCCACATAATCTCATATATGCCACAAGCATCAAGTACCCAAAATAGTATTACGCTCCTAGAGCTAGGTGTCGAGAAGATTGCAGTTTCCATCGATGATTGATCGAATTTGTAATTGAATTTGATGTTGATTGAATACCACAAAGGTCATGCATAATTATAACACGCAATAGTTTACATGAAGTTATCACATACTTTTACAAAAATACCAGGCTTCCAAAACCACTAAACTAGTGATAAGGGGTATTTCAGTCATTTCATAATATAGGATATCTCAATCAATTTTAACACACATCGGTATCCTAATCAATTTAGCACACATGGCATTTTCATCTTTTAGGCCCAAAATGTTATTTTTGACCTTTTATGCAACTTAGGGGTAATTTAGCCTTTTCCAAGCACCTAGGGGTTCCAAACTTTATTAGTAAGCCTCAAGGATATTTTTACTCAATTTCAAAGACTTAAGACTCGAAAAACTAATTTATAAGCATTAGGGGTATTTTGGTAACTTAGTACTCAAACTTACATTTTGGTAAATTTACACACTCGATGGTATTTTGGTAATTTAATACACAAACATGTATTTTGACACTTATGACTTCAAATTATGCCTAAATGATATTTTAGGCATGTTGGATGACCTAAACTAGGTTCAAATGTCTTTTGGGCCCAAAATGACTTGGAAAACTCATATTAGGACCCCATGATTTTGAAACCAAATGTTAGTTTTCAGAAAGAGACCTTGGTTTCGGACTACTAGAACATCAATTTTAGCATCGAGACACATAGTTTCAAAACTTGAGATTTGAAACTCAAAAGTTAAGTTCAAGAATGCCTCCAAGGCACCACAAACTTCAAACTAGGATCCAAATTTTTTTTCTGGACATCAAAGAAGTTTGTTAGGACCTTAACATGAGAGCTTAACACATGAATGTATCATCTACCATTAAAGAGGCACCAAAAGCATGCTAAACTCAAACAAACATATCATGCATTATTTAAGCCAGAAAATCAGCACATTACACTCAGTCATGAAGCATATCAAATTAGGTGTGCATTACCTTTGTTTCTCAACAAAAAAAGAAAAACTTAAACTAGCTTTGCACTAGCTTCTCTTTTTCCCTTGACTTTAGATGATTCTCCTACTTCTCTAGATTCTTAAACCAAATCAGAAAGTGACAAAAATATTTCTTTTAATGCTAGGATACTAGTATAAGATCGAAAAAATTATAGACAAATAAATGAAGAATGGAAAAATTCTTTATAGACAAATGAATGAAGAATGGAAAAATCCTTCTTTTCAAGCAATTTATAACAAATCTGCTTTTGATAATGCCGCCATTTTAAAAGCTTCTAAGCTCATTAGAATGGACATGAAAAGTAAAAAGAGAAAATTACCTTGATATCTTAAAATGAGGGCAAAACTTGAGAAAATTTGAGTCTTGAGTTGAAGCTTGAAAATAGAGGTGTTACGACTCGAATTTTGGGCCAACACCTGGTGCTGACCCGAGCTTTCAGTGACCCAAAGTGACCCGTTTAGAAGAGAACTTTTTGGTTGGTTGGATTCTTGATATAAGCTTGTATTTGTGTTTGGTCTGGCCCAAAAGATGAAAGTTGGGTTGTTTTTTAAATTCATAGCTTTTTGAGGGACTTAAGCTACAATTTGACCATTGAAGGAAATTTGGCTAAATTAAATTTGTTTGAACGTCAAATTGTAGAGATAAATAGTTGAGTATTGTATAAAAAACACTAAAGGAAGAAAACATAAGCGTCACTCTCCCAATTCTAAACATTAGTAAATTCTTAGCATGCTCTTAGGCTTATAATCTGAATAAGAATTTCTTTGTTGATGCTTACATATCTAATAAGCTCTTAAGGACCAAATGAATATTCGTATTATTTCTCATTTTTTTGAATTTTAAACAAACATCCGCGATTACTTATGTACATCAACATGTCAAAGACTTGCTTATTTATTTATTTATTTATGAATAAATTATATCACATATCATTATGTTATAAGTAAGCTTATAATTATATCATATTTCAAAAATATAATTGCCATTGTATATCAAACAATATTACTCTATTTATCGATTGTAACGATCAAGTCACTTTATCGTTAAATGTGTAATAAGCATTAATTTTTTTAGTTAATATCAGATCACTTTATTTATTGATTGTAACAATCAGATCACTCTATTTGTATTATGATTTTTGTTTTGATATAATAATAGAAAAATAGTTTTGAACTAAATTGAAAAGATTTCAAAAAAGATTTTAAGTTCAAACAACTTGAAAATATGTTTGATGTGTTTCTTACAAGGCTTTGGAAAGATTCAAAATGATTTTAAATAGCCAAACCCAAGTTTTATTAAGAACCATACCGATACGGTATACACCCGTATCAATACCCTTTAGGGTTTCAGCTACAATAATTTTCTAGTAGCCAAAAACCATACTGGTACAGGCTTGTCCGTATCGATACGCGATGGTTCGTTTCGACACGCCTTAATGCATATTGATATGCCTATGGTTTAAAATCCCCATCAGCTATTTTCCAAACAGTGCCGTACCGATACGCCTATAAGCGTACCGATATGCCTGTAATATTTCAAGCTCACCGGCTTTTTCCCTAAGAGGACCGTATCAATACGGGCACCCGTGTATCGACACACACTGCTCTAGAACAATATTTATTATGGGAAATAGAGTCCTCTCCAATTCAATACCAACGGTCTCCAACGGCTAGAATCTCATCTGTGAAGATAAAAGGGACCTTCAAGCACCAAGAAACAACTAATGATCCTCAAGTCAACATTTATTTGATTAAGAAATGTCTTAGTGCTCAAATTGCACATTTTTGTATAGACAAACACTTGTGAGCTTAATTGTCAATGTATGCTCAAGTGTATTAGGTTTGGGTGAGTGCTTAGCGAGTGCAAACATCTACCTAAAAGAGGGATTTCAGTTTGCTTTATTTTTCTTCTTGTAAGAAAGTGTTTAGTCAAGCTTTGGGTAGAAAGCTTTGAGTGTTGTAAAGGTTTCCTCTTAAGCCTAGAAAAGAGGAAGAATTCATAGTGAATTGGTTGAAATCCTTAGTGGGGAAGCTATGGTAGTGGATGTAGGCTTTGGTTAGAAAGCCAAACCACTCTAAATTTGTGTGTCATTTATTCTATCTTTTGCTTCCACCACCATCACCCGAAATTACATCTTGTCCACTACTTGGAAAACAAATCGGTTGAAGATATTGGGCTCCACAATTGGTATCATAGAAAGGCTCAATCGAGAGAGATTAACATCCTATTGAGAAGATCCAGCTAGCTCGACCAACATTTGATCAACCGGTGTTAAATGACGCACTCAATCGACAAGCCACCATTCTTCAACGGTGAACATTATGCCTATTGAAAGAGTATGATGATGTTTTTCATCAAGGCCAAAGATTATCAGCTATGGGATCTTGTTGAAGATGGATCGTTCGTGCCAATAAGAAGTAAGGCGTAGTGGAATGCCAATGAAAAGAAGATGATGGAGCTAAATTGCAAAGTCTTGCACAATCTATTGTGTGCATTGGGCCCCGATGAATATGCAAAAGTCTCTTCTTGTGAAGATGCCAAGAAGGTTTGGGACAAGCTTGAAGTGAGGTGAGGGAGACAAAGATTGGTCTACTCAACCTTAACTATAAAAACTTCAAGATGAGTCCGGAAGAAGACATCAAGAGCATGTTTGATCAGTTCTCCACAATCGTCAATGGACTTAAAGGCTTTGGAGAGGAGATTTCGAAAGACAAGCTTGTTCGGAATTTGATTTATTCACTTCTCTAATTATGGGAGTCAAAGAAGACGACAATCATTGAAGCTAAAAACTTGAAAGAGCTTAAGCTTGATGAGCTCATTGGGTCTCTTCTTACCTATGAGTTAATGTCCAAACCCTTGAGAAGGGAGGTGGAGAAAAAGATCAAAGAGTAAGGAATTGAAGACCTAAATGTTGTTGCTCTTCCATCCTCCACAAAGCATCAAGAAGATTCAAGTGGGGAGGACAGTGAAAGTCAAGAGATGGTTCACTTCTTCAAGAAGTTCACATGATTCATGAAGAAAGAAATAGAAAAACCTTCAAGACATGAATCGAATAAGAAGATGAAAGATCCCCAAAAGAACCATAAATGTAAGGAGACGAGGCATACCAGATACAATTGCCCTCACTTCAATGAAAAGGGGTCATCTTCAAGGAAAGCATATGTGGCAACATGGAGTGATGAAGAAGACTCCACCGAAAATGAGGTAGCCCACCTATGCTTCACGACCCTCCAAGAGGGTGAGGTAACTTAAAACTCATCTAGTTCAAACTCCTATTCATTTGATGAGTAACAAGAAGCCTATGACGAATTGGTTTTTGAGTTCAAGGCTTTATTTTTGAAAAACCAAAAGACGATTTCAAAATTAAAAACTGAAAATGATTTGCTTTTGAAAACCAATTTGGAATTTGAAGCAAAAGTAAAAGATTTTGAACTTAAAGTTTTGAATTTACAAAATTTGCTTCAAAGTTTGGAAAAAGATCATCAAATGGAAATAGATGATCTTAAGAAAGATAATTTGAACAAATAAACTTTTATCAAAGACAATATAGTTCCCTTAGAATTTTTAAAGGAAAATGTTTTAGAAGTATTTGGGTCCCAAAAGGACTAATTACTTCACATAAAAAGGATGATTGAAAAATGTATTCCTAAGGGGACTAAAGTTTGTGCTACTAATGCCTATGGATCCATAGCAATTTGGATACCAAAACATTTGTGATTATCTTGTTTTAGGTGTTATGGAGCATTGATCAATAAAGTAATGAAACATGGAAGCTCTATACACACTAGGAAGATCACTTGAAGAAGAAGGCTTCACATCCTACCTTTAATTCAAGTGGTAAATGTAGTTGAATTTTTGTTTGTTTATATTGATTTATTTTCTTTTAAATTCAACTAAGTTAATCATGAATTGTTAGACTAAAAATTTGTTTGATGCATGAGTAAGGGGGAGCCATTTTTAAAACAATTTTTCTAAAAATTGTCAAATTTTTAAACCTCCATTGTTATTTCGAACTTAAAGTTTCAAAATTCTTTTTGATATAACAATAAAAGGGAGAAATATTTTGAAAAATTGAATTTTCAAATGAATAAGGATGAGCTTTTGACTATTTTAAGTTTATATCTCTTAATCAAAATTTATTTTATAAAGGGGAAGAATCACAAAAATAATTTTTCAAGTTGGTTTTATTCTATCAAAAATGGGGAGATTGTTAGGATTTTTGTTTTGATATAATAATTGAAGAATAGTTTTGGACTAAATTGAAAAGATTTCAAAAATGATTTTGAGTCCAAACAACTTGAAAATATGTTTGATGTGTTTTTACAAGGATTTGGAAAGATTCAAAATGATTTTAAATAGCCAAACCCAAGTTTTATTAAGAACCGTACTGATACGGTATACACCCGTATCAATATCCTTTAGGGTTTCAGCTACAGTCATTTTTCAGTAGCCAAAAACTGTACCAGTACAGGTTTGTCCATACTGATAAACGATGGATTGTTTCGATAAACCTCAATGCGTATTGATACGCCTATGGTTTAAACTCCCCAGCGGTTATTTTTCAAACAGTGCCGTACTGATAAGCCTATAAACGTACCGATACGCCTATATGATTTTAGGCTCAACGGCTCTTTCCCTAAGAGGACCATATCGATACGGGCACTCATATATCGATACGCACTGCTCCAAAACAACATTTATTACGGGAAATAGAGTCTTCAACGGCTCCAATTCAATCCCAACGGTCTCTAACGGCTAGACTCTCATTTGTGAAGATAAAAGGGACCTTCAAGAACCAAGAAACAACTAATGATCCTCAAGTCAACATTCATTTGATTAAGAAATGTCTTAGTGCTCAAATGTACATTTTTGTATAGACAAACACTTGTGAGCTTAATTGTCAATGTATGCTCAAGTGTATTAGGTTGGGGTGAGTGCTTAGAGAGTGCAAACATCTACCTAAAAGAGGGATTTTAGTTTGCTTTATTTTTCTTCTTGTAAGAAAGTGTTTACTTAAGCTTTGGGTAGAAAGCTTTGAGTGTTGTAAAGGTTTCCTCCTAAGCCTAGAAAAGTGGAAGAATTCATAGTGAATTGGTTGAAATCCTTAGTCGGGAAGCTAAGGTAGTGGATGTAGGCTTTGGTTAGAAAGCCGAACCATTCTAAATTCGTGTGCCATTTATTGTATCTTTTGCTTCCACCACCATCACCCAAAATTACATCTTCTCCACTACTTGGTAAACAACTCAGTTGAAGATATCGGGCTCCACAATGTGTCTATTGTAACAATCATGTTACCCTATTTGTTTATTGTAACAATCAGATCACTCGAATATAACTAAAAGATAATGTCTATTACACTTTAAAAAAGTGACATGATTATCTGATAAATAAATAGAGCATATGATTGTAACTTTTTAAATATAATAATTTTATTGTAACTTTTCTCATGATACAATGACATAAAATAAAAACGCTCCCCTCATTCCTATTTTTTCTTTCATTTTGTAGCCCTGAGGTGAGTCCTCGTCGATGGCTCTAAGGTCACCGAGAGCCTTCTTGCCTTTCTCTTGAAAGATATGGCTTTCTTGAACCATGTTTTTGGTTTCTCCGGTGGAGCCTTTTGGTTGTTTTTTGGAAGTTTTGCTTCCCAGCACCTTATGGTTAACTCTTGGGGTACTATGAGGTGTTGGGTACAAAGGTCTATGCCTCGTTGGTGGTTGTTTTAGAGGTCTTGTGAAAGGTCTTATTTTTTCTATGTCTAGCCTTAGTGCTTTGCTTGTTCTTCTATCTAAAGGCTTTTCATTGTGAGACGGTGATAGTGACAATTAGGAGCGGTGGTGGTAGTCTCTTTCGAGTCTGGTTTTGATGGCGACTTTCATCATTTGGTGCTGGCTCCACTCTCCATGGCATTGACTTTTGGATTTTCTCTGTAAATTTTGGGCATCTTTCAAGCCTCTTTTTCTCACGGTTCTTCTTTGCAAGTCTCTGCTGCCTCTTAGCCTCCTAAACCCTTTATCGTCTTATTGGTCATTTTTCTTTCCAAAGGCCTTTGCGCACTGTTATATAGCTTGATGTTGCTCGATGGTGGTTTTTGCCGCTTCTAAGAGCCATATCACCTTACAGTTCGGTTGTCATCGTGATTTCTATTGGTAGTCCCTTGGTGATGCAGACTGAAAACTTTAGGGTTCAAGCAGTCATCTCTAATCAAGGAGCTATCCCGGATCAGTCTGCCATGTCACTGGAAATGTTGATGGTGATCTTTTGGCATGTGGCGGTGGTTTGTTTCTTTTGTTGGTGTTGGTTGTACCTTCCCTAGCAGATTAGGATCGATTCTTGAGCTTTGTTTGCCATTTTTTGCTATGGCTTTTTTGCCATTTTTTTCCCAGATTCTGTCTTGATACTCTTGCAAGCGACTTTTTATGGTAATGAGTTTTTTTCCTTTGATGATAAAGGATAAACTACATGGGTGACCACTCAACTATTGAGTCTGGCCTATTTTGACCACCGAACTACAAAAATTCAAAATTCAACCACCCACCTATTTAAATGGACCTATTTTAACCATCGACCGTTAAAATTTAACGGAGAAGTGACATGGTAGTTAAAGAAAATTTAATTAAATAAAATTAATCAACTAATCAGATGACGATACAAGTCATGACCCAATTGGATAAATTTACTCTATTTTTAATTTAATATTTTTCACCCAATCAGATGGCAACACTGTCACCTGATTGGGTGAAAAATTGACTAAATGAGAATGCTGAGAATCAAACATGCAACCTACGGGTTGAATTGCAATACTTCTACCACTATGCCAAACCCTTCAACTAGCATAGATTTGCTAACTTTATTTATTTAAATCTATTTTTTTCTTCTTTTCTTTCGTTCAAAATTTCTCCAATCTTTCTCTACACCAATCCATCTTAGTGGAGGCGAAAGTGGTCTTTGCTGTTATGTTATGTAGCGACCTTCAACTAGCTACGGGTTTCTCCCATATTTTTTTTGAAATTTTAGTTCTTAAGGGGATTTCTTTGAAAAATTCTTATCTTTTTGAAAACAATGAAGATTTGGAGTCGCCACCGGCCACTTGGTTAAGGTAGGTCGGACACCACAAAAACTAGAGATTCATTTTGAAAGGATTCGGGAGTTGGTTACTTGTGGGGAAGGATTAGCACCCCCATCACGCTCGGAAATTGGTACCAAAATATTTGTTGCTTTTGAATGGATGGAAATCGTTGAAATTTAAATTGAATTTAATTAAGTGTACTTAATTGAAAATTGACCTTAATGAAACGAACTTTATCAAATCGGTGGGTTTGAATTAATTGGACATTTAATTAATAAGGATGACAATGCATCACACCATAGATTAAATTGACATCAAATAAGCCTAACTACCGTGTTAATTTATGGTTCAAATTCCGTATGCCACCTTTATGCATGATGCAAGCATTTAGGTATGATGTCATGATTTATCCACTTTCAATTCTACCTTGGGATGAAAAAGATTAATTCAAATATTTGGTCAACATCCGTTACGCCAAGATTGTTACGACACAAATATCAGAATTAATGAATACCTCCCTTTTATGGTTTAAATCAATTAATTCAAAATGAATAGGTTGTATGAATGACAATTAATATACATGGCAAAGACAAGCTCGTAAATAAACACATAAAAAGCTCACCAAAACCATAACCTAAAAGGCCCAAATTATGAAAAATCAATTAGTGATCTAATTATTAATTAGGTGAGTCTAATATTAACCCTAAATTAATTAAACCCTAAAAACTAGAAAACCCTAATAATTTATGGATTGTCTCGAATCGTGATCATTATCTTGATTAATTTTAAACTAATATCCCAATAAGCCAAGGATACTATTTAAAATTAGTCAAATTAATCAATCATGGATTTAATTTAAATGTCCACCTATGCCCAATGTCAAATTCATCCCAAAGGGTAATTAAGAAGTGTTTAACTAATTTCATGAATTTAGCATTTATCTCAATAAGCTAAGGATAAATTCAAATTAATTAAACTAGTTCAAACCTTAATCTAACTATGGCTCCAAAATGTAACCCTAAATCTAATTTAATTAATTTAAAAATTATGCCCATATAACCTGAGCACAGAATTTAAATTAATTAAATTAAATTAACTAAACTATCCTAAAAAGCTTAAACTAACAAAAAGAAAGTCACAAAATATCAAAGCAACATAAGTAAACAACCCATACTATGTACAAATACATAACATACATATATACCTACATGAAAATATATATACATATAAAAAAGGGCATATATTATACATATATTAAAACCATATATTATATACTATATTATATATCATATGAAAGACGATATGTTATAAAAAAAACATATACTATGTATTATAAGAAACTATAGGTTATATAAAAAAAACACATATTATATAAAAACCATACATCAAGCAAATACCCACATCACAACCGAACAACATAATCTAGCATAGGGATTAAAACTAAAACGAAAATAAAGATGCAAGATCCAAAAACATGCATGATAAAAATGGGTTCTAAGTCTGGTTTTGGGACCATATTAAAAAAATTAGAAGTTTTAGGGTCCAATCAGAGTAAAACATAAAAAGAGGC
The DNA here is from genome assembly GCA_019671005.1 of Hibiscus mutabilis. NCBI lineage: Eukaryota > Viridiplantae > Streptophyta > Magnoliopsida > Malvales > Malvaceae > Hibiscus > Hibiscus mutabilis. The sequence goes on from CM033721.1 coordinate 28,241,760, forward strand.
GAAATTGCGAAACCCTTTGAAACTCTAGGGACTTGGGACGGGTTTTTAAAAGACGGAATAGATTATCATGCAAATATGAGGAGGCAAAAGGATTAAAAGTGGGATTTCGAAAGGCAGAAGCCTTTGTGGACGTGATTAAGAGGACACGAAGTCCTTAAAACGAGATTATACCATTTTTAAAGGGGTTGAGTATATAACTTAGTTTTTAACCAAAAACATAATTTTTTTCTTAAAAAAAAACAAAAAAGCTCATCCTCTTTCTCTCAAACTTGAATGAGCGTCGTCGCTCATCGAGGATAAAACCCAAAAACCGTTCAAACTCCACCGCATCATCCGCCGCTCGTCGGCGGCCGGCGAACCCCAAAACTTTAAAAACATTTCCTTTTTTACTCTCTCAAAATCAGATTCAAACCCTTTTAGTAAAAAATGTTTTTCCCTCTTTCTTTTGCAAAAAGAAGAATCACAAACCCTCTTTTGTTGAAAAACAAAACCAAATTCAACCTCTTTTCGGTTGTCTCTCCCACCGACTCACCATGCACAGCCCTGAGGGGGCCAGAAGGCTTGTCGCCAGAGGAGAAGAGTAACCGGGGTGAGGAAGACCTAACGTCCGAAGGTAAACGGATCTAAACCCGAACTTGTGTGCTTATGATACTTTGAAATGAAAAAAGAAGAATAGGAGATTACCTATGAACTTTTCTTTTCTTTTTGCCTCCGTTCTCTATTGCTTTGAAATTCTAGAATGTTTACAATCGTTTTAGGGTTTTGATTTTATACCCTAAATATTACATAGAATGAAAAATAGAAAATACAATCGAAAAATTCCTATTGGTTATTTGCCGACTCTGATAATTGTTGTGCATTCCTCTGAAATTCCTGATTTCATTGGTGTATACCCATCATTTCTTACATTTTTCTCCCTTGTTTGTTATGCAATCGTGGCCATTTCTAATGGGAAAGGACCAAAGAGCTGCTGGCGTGGTCTAGCGATGGTGAAATGGCATCGGGACGGTGGTTCTCCCTACCATCATAGGGGCAAAAATGGAAGGACCACTGTCGTACGTGGACGTCACGCAGAAGATGGAATGACGAAGGCATATGGTTCGGCCAGCGTGATATCTACGCGCGCGTGGAGAAACCAAACGACTGTGCGTGCGGCGTGTGCAGAGATGAAGGGACGCTCCTGAACCAATCTAGACCGTCAGATCTGTACCAGATCTGACGGTGGAGATCCTGTAGCGCACAGACAGAATATATTAGGTTTTTTTGGTTATCAGATTGGGGATAGTTAATTAGGCCAAACGGGCCAAACATATGTATTTAATTAATAACCTTTTTTTGGTTTTAAGTTTGTAAATGGACTGAATTTTAATTTATATGAATTGTATATGGGATGACTTTTATATATCGATGGGCTTTTTATTTATCAACTCTTATATATGCTTTTTAATATATGTTTTAGAATGGTAATAAAATAACAATCACTAATGCATGATAACCGAACATAGAACCCAAAAACTAGTAACTTTTAATCATATATACATATATTATAAATTGGATAAAACAAATAAGCCAATCGATAGAATAGCTAAACTAAGCCCTTTATTGCAAAAAATTAACAATGGGTTAACACCTTGGACAAAATTAGTGATTATAGCTGTCCCTCTTTGTTTATCCTTGTGGAACAAGAATAAAGTAAAGACGATAAACACTAATTTTATCCGACTTTCCTTTTTGAAGATTTCGAGCTGCGAGTATTTGCCTCCTTTGCTCTAAAATCTTGATGTGGCGAGTTTGAAACCCTTCGCCTAAAATCTTTGAGCTTTGAGTTTCTGCCTTCTTTGCTCTGAAATCCTTATGTGGCGAGTTTGAAATCCTTCGCCTAAAATATTTGAGCTTTGAGTATCTGCCTCATTTACTTTGGAATCCTGATGTGGCGAGTTTAAAATCATTTTCCTAAAATCCTTGAGCTTTGAGTATCTACCCATTTTGCTCTGAAAACCCTGATGTGGCGAGTCTGAAATCCCTCGCCTAAAATCCTTGAGCTATGAGTTTCTGCCTTCTTCGCTCTGAAGCCCTAATACGACGAGTTTGAAATCCTTCGCCTGAAATCCTATCCAGGCTCCCACTTTTCCGTTTACTTCTATTCTTAGGAGGTACCCGACCTATCTTTTAGATATCTGTGAAAAGAGATGAAAAAGATATGATGGTATGAGTTAGCATGCTTTTAACCTAGGGATGTCTAACTAGATATGATGCATCAATAGTGACAATTTTTAAACTTTCTCGGACATTTTCTCTTCTTGGTCCCATGACTTTGCTCTTCTCGTGCTTTTGGCTTCTCTTCTTTGCAATGATAGTGCTTCCTCCCTCACCCAGGTTCACCGTTTATGCCTCATTTTGCTCTAAAGCATCTTTTTAGGTTTTCATTTTAGAGATCTTTTTTTCTTCTTTTTTCTCTTTCTTCCCCTTTTTCCTTTTTTTCTTTCCATTTTTCTTTTTTCTTTTCCTTTTTTCTTTGGGCACCCTTACGAGTTTTTTCCTCCAATGTCTTTTTGCTTTAATTTCGGCAGACTTCTTTTCTATCTAGGAACAAACCTGCAGTTGATAGGTTAAATCACAATAATACCGAGAAATCCTTTTCTTTTTCACAATCTATGCCAATCTATCTACGGGATGCATACGAAAAAGGCAATATAAACTAGAACAAAATTTTATTGATACTTAAAGGAATACTAGGATAATTTTGAAAGTAATGGCAAACATGAGAAATTGAAAAAGATATAGATGATGTCAACTGCATGAATTATGAGAACCCATCGACCTCGGTAGATCTCTCACTGGCCACCCTTGGTCATTACTCCTGATAATTTGAGGATCGAAACATAACCCTTTCACTAAAACAAAGCCCGTCGTTCGGATACCGAAACTCAAATTCGTCTGAACCGTCTTTTTTAGATTTTCAATTTAGACCCTCCTTTGGTTTTAAGGTGCCCATTTTTAGGTTTTCACCTTAAACCCTCTTTTTCTTTCTTTCCTTTTTTTTCTCTTTTCTCTTTTTTGTTGTTTTTTTCTTTTTTCCCTTTTTTTCTCTTTTCGTTTCCTTTTATTTTCCTTTTTTCTTTTCGTTTATTTTCCTTTTTCTTTTTCTTCTTCCACTTCGGCGTAGCACTTCTTGACAAAGTTCGAGTTTACTGGTTTGCTTAACTATTTTCCATCCATTTCTGCTAGGGTTAAAGCTCTTCTAGAGAAAGACCTTTTTACAATATAAGGCCCTTCCCAATTGGGCATCCACTTCCCTCGGAAGTCTCTTTGATTTAACAAGATTCTCTTAAGCACTAGATCCCCCCCTCAAAATTCCCTCAAACGAACCTTTTTTTCATAATCCTGCATCATCCTTTTCTGATACATTTGTCTATGACAGATGGCTTTTAACCTTTTCTCTTCAATGAGGTTTAACTGATCAAATCTGGCTTGTATCCATTCGGCTTCATCCAACTTTACCTCGTTCAAAATTTGAAGTGATGGGATTTCCACCTCGATGGGTAATACCACCTCTATTCCATATACCAAAGAGTACAGAGTTGCCCTGGTGGAGGTTCCCACAGAGGTCCGATAGGTAAATAGAGCAAAAGGGAGTCTTTCATGCCAGTCCTTAAAAGTCTTCGTATTTTTTGCTATGATCTTAATATTTTTATTTGTTGTTTTTATTGCTTCGTTCATCTTAGGGTGATAAATAGTAAAATTATGGTGCACAATTTTGAATTTCTCACACACCTCGGTCATTATCTTGTTATTCAAATTGGAAGCATTGTCGGTGATGATTCTTTTGGGCAAACCATAGCGGCATATAATTTCTTTCTTTAGGAATTTGCAAACCGTCGCTCTTGTGATGTTAGCATACGAGGTGGCTTCTACCCACTTTGTAAAGTAATCAATAGCTACTAAAATGAAGTGATGGCCATTAGAAGCCATCGGGTGTATCTAACCGATAACATCTATGCCCCAAGTAGCAAAAGGCCATGGTAAATTCATGGCGTATAGTGGCACTGGCAGGGAATGTATCTTATCGGTGTAAATCCGGAATTTATGGCATTTCTTCGCATAACTGATGCAATCTCCCTCTATGGTCGACCAAAAGTAACTATATCTCATGATTTTTCTAGCCATCGAGAATCCACTGCTGTGGGTTCCACACAAACCTCCGTGGACTTTTGCCAAATAGTCTCGGCCTCTCAAGCATTGACATACCTCAACAATATCTGATCCTTGCTTATTTTGTACAAAACCTCCCCCTCGATGACGTATCTCGATGCTAACCTTCTGATAGTTCTTTTATTGTTGTTGTCAGCCTCTTTTGGGTAAGTCTAGAACTTGATGTATTGGAGGATGTCATGATACTATGGATTGCCATCCCCCTCCTCTTGCAAACTATAGCAATGGGCTGGTACCTCAAAAGTTTGCATCCTAATTGGCTTTATCTCGACTTTTCGGCTTACATCGAACACAACAACCAATGTGGCTAGAGCATCGGCCATCTGATTATCCTCTCCCGACAAGTAGGCAAAGCTAATTTCCTCAAAATCCTTGACCAAATCTTGGATCAAATCATAGTATTTGATTAACTTTGAATCTCTAGTCTCTCACTCTTTCCAAAGCTGATAGATTACCAAGGAAGAGTCCCCAAAGACTTGAAGCACTTTGATCTTCTTTTCTATGGCTGCTTGAAGTCCCATGGCGCAAGCCTCATATTCGGCTATATTGTTGGTGCAGAAGAATTCCAATCTACTCGTGAAGGGATAGTAGATGCTTTTGGGAGAAATCAATACCGCCCCTATTCCATGGTCTAAGACATTTGATGCTCCATCAAAATAAAGCCTCTATCCCTTATTATCAGTAGTGGCCTCCATTCGGTCAAATCACAAATTAAGTCTTCATCTAGGAAACTGATATCCAAAGGCTCATAATCATCTGAAGAACGGCTTGCCAAAAGATCTGATAGTAACATTTGCCAATGAGCCATTTTATCGGTAAGCACTAGCGCTTCCATCAAGAACTTCAGTGGATCCATTCGGGAAATTAATTAAGTGGTGTGTTACAACATGTATTGCCTAATTCATTTAGTAGCCCATACCAAGTCATAGCACAACCTTTGGATCAATGGGTATTGTGTTTCACACTCGGTAAACTTCTTGCTTAAGTAATAAATCGCCATTTCCTTCTCGCTGGAGTCATCATGTTGTCCCAACAACATCCCATAGAATTTCAAAAATTTTCAAGTAGAGGATCAACAGCCTATCCAAAATTGTTGCTACTAGGATCGAAGGGTTGGTCAAATACTTCTTGATCTTTTCTAGTGCTTCTTGACAATCTTCACCCCAAATTCATGGATTATTCTTTCGAAGTAATCTGAAGATAGGATCACATTTATCAGTCAACTGGGAGATGAACTGGGAAATGTAATTCAGTCTTCCCAAAAATCCTCAGACTTTCTTTTGAGTTTGAGCTGGTGGGAGGTCTTGGATTTCTTTCACCTTAACGAGGTCAATCTCAATTCCTTTATGGCTCACCACAAAACCCAAAGCTTCCCGGATGTAACCGCGAACGTGCATTTGGCAGGATTGAGCTTCAACTAGTACTTTCTTAGCCTTCGAAAGAGTTTTCACAAATTTTGGATGTGCTCCTCCTCGGTCCGAGACTTGGATACCATGTCATCCATGTATACCTCAATTTCTTTATGCATCATGTCATGGAACAAGGTCACCATGGCTCTTGATAAGTTGCCCCGACATTCTTTAACCCAAAAGGCATCACCTTGTAGCAAAATGTGCCCCACATGGTCACAAAAGTAGTTTTTTTTCATGTGTTCGGGGTGTACTTTAATCTGATTGTACCCCGAAAAGCCATCCATAAATGAGAACAAAGCATGACTCGTAGTGTTGTCAACTAGTGTATCAATGTGGGGCAAAAGGAAATTGTCTTTGGGGCTCACCTTATTAAGGTCCCTATAATCCATGCACATGGCGCACCTTCCCATCCTTTTTCGGTACTGACACTATGTTGCCTACCCATTTCGGGTAATTAGAAACTTTCAAGAATCTCACCTCAAACTGCGTTTTTACTTCTTCTCTGACTTTTAATAACATGTTTGTTCTTATCCTCTGATGCTTTTGTTGGATGGGCTCGCATTCTCGCCTTATGGAGAACTTGTGTGTCACAATATCCGTGTTTAAACTTGGCATGTCTTGGTATGTCCATGCGAACACATCTTTAAATTCCATGAGTAGATCCACCAACTTTTGCCTAACTTCTGATGATAGGGTGTTGTCGATCTTCACTTCTTTCTTCTTCTCGTCAGTTCCCAAATTCAAAATCTCTACCTTCTCTTGATACGGGAGGATTTGCTTTTCTTCACTTGCCACCATCCTTAGCAACTCATCTGAGACCTCGTCATCCTCTTCATTGATTTTTGCCAAGCACGTGGGTCGCTTGAAATCTACTCCGGGATTAGGTTTCGCATCATTCATACAATTTATATTAAGAGGCCTATACGATTTTTAAAAGTATACATTGAGAATAGAAAGGGATATCTTATGATATGAACAAATAACAGATAAATAAATAAATAAAGAATGAAATGAATGATACGTTTTCCATTTGATAAAGAAAAGTAGAAAATGTCCATTTTATTGAAAGCAAATAAAAGTGACATAGCTGCCCTTTTACAAAAGATACACGTTACTTTTGGGCAAAAGTAATGGGTTCTAGGCATTACTTTGATTCAGTCCTAGAAACCATAGGCAGGTCCACATAGGTCCAGTTGTTGAGCTTTTCACCGGGGCAGCATGGGCGAATCTTGGCCAAAAGCTGGTCAGTCTTACCCTCATCACAGATCAGATTCATATCCATCTCTTCCAAGGCCTCGCAGATCAATTCTTCCTGGAGGCATCTATCGCCTTCTCGGCTTACTTCTTGGACTTCCAACTCGGGGTTTTGAATCCCACCTGATATGAAATGCCATCAAAATCCGCATAGATTATAGAGCCCAAGGAATGTCTTCCCCTCTAAGCCGAGAGTTGCGCGTAATAAGTGCTATGCAGTTGTGCAAGTGTACACGTCGCAAGTTATAGTATAAAAGATATCGTCTCCACATAGATTGGTGCCACTTCAAGAATCTAATCTCTTGCACTGTAAAAACTAAAAGAAAACACAAGTAGAAGATTATAGGAGTTTAACTAACAACTAAACTAGAAAGCAGTAAAGTAAAGAATAGATGAAATCAAATGAGAGAGAATAGGCCAGGTTATCGTGACTTGAGGTGTGATAGCCGATTGGATCATCTTGGTAAAAGAGTTCAAGGGCAACTCAGTTGCCGTGGCAACTTGCACAACGGGGTTGCCGTGGCAACTTGCACAACGGGGTTTCCATGGCAACTAATCGATGGTTGCCTGGGCGACTAGCTGGGCAACTACTTGGGCGTCTGGGCAGCAACTTCAAGGTTCGACAGAGCGTTCTTCAATGGTTTCTTCTTATCCCTAAGTCAAAACTCTAGCTACTTGTGCATGCCTTGATAATACATCCCTGCGTGAATCAGGGGTGAACAACAACCAATCTTGTGCTCCTCTTAGCCATTGAAATCCTTATCTTATTCCTAAACCGGATTAATATTCACAATCAATAGATTGAATAAAGATCATTCTCATTCGTTTCTTGAATCTAACTCTCTCGATATTAGATAAATAGATGAAGTTACGAGATCCTCTCCCAATTCACTCGCAAACAATAATAAGAACCAAGAATGAATAAACCTTGAATAGAAAAGTGCAAACTCTTATTACCTAAACAAAATCCAATTGTTTCTCACAACTACAAGACACAATAACCTTAGCCAAATAGATTTAGTTCATGGCTAGGTTCCAAAGAAACACAAGATAAAGAAGTCCTAGCATAAACCTAATGGAACAAGGAAGAAAAAGATGAAGAATAGATGAAGCCTTGTAGTCGATATCTCCCCCTTTAAGCTTGTCGAAAATTCTCTCTTCTCTCCCCTTGAAGTTGACGACACGGCCTTCAATTTATAGGGCTAGGTCAAAGTCTTTCTTTGAGGAGGAAGTTATGTTGGAATTAAATTATCTTTAAAGAATATAATTCTTTATTATATTTATATTCCTTCTAGAACTTCTCATATCTTCTTGGGATTTAATTCCTCTTTAACCTCTTCATGGAAATCAAACTCCTTTGGGATTTAGCTTTGCTCCACGTCATCTTGGGCTTGTCTAGTCATCAATCTCGACTACCATATCATCTTATTCTTTGTCAAAAATTGCCCTGGCAACTAGCTCAGCATCTCCTTCATGCATTGCCCTGGCAACTAGCTCGGCATCTCCTTCATGCATTGCCCTGTTAACTAGCTCGGCATCTCCTTCATGCATTGCCCTGGCAACTAGTTCTAGCCTTGCTTTGGCAAGTGATTCTGCACATACACATAAAACACACCAAAGTAGCATATTTTCCCACAAAAACTACCAAGTTATGCAATCAAGCTCAACGATGGAAGGAAACATGAATTAATGCATGAATGACTAATTATGCAACTAATATGAGCCTAAGTCTAACAATAATATGAGTAAAAAGGGTAAGAAAAATAGTACTTTTAAACACTTATCACACCCCTAAACTCAAACTATTGCTTGTCCTCAAGCAATGCAAACTAATAATTACTATCCAAGACTTCAATTTTCACAAGCTTAGCTTTGAACTTGATTTCAATTCCCAGAATCGGGGCACAAAATATGATTGGCTTTTCATTTTTCGGAGAACTTAGAAGTTACTCGGAATCAAACTATAATGTTGTGAGTGCGTGTGGAGTTGTGTGCAAGTTGATTTTTCGGATTCTATGCAAACAAGAGGTTTTCAAATTACTTCATTGGGTTCTTTTAACATGTTTTAAGTAGAGCCGATTTTGGGCACCTTTAGTGTTTTGTTTTTAGTTTTCATAAGTTAATTAATTTATTCAATTAGAGTCAGTTTCGGGCACCTCTAGTGATCAATTTTTTAACGCATACTAGAGCCAATTTCAGGCACCTATAGCATTCATCCAATTTTTATTCTAATCCCCCAATTTTTTAACTATCAACCTAAGTTCACTAGAATTCCTTAAATCAATCAAACCACAACAATGTTTCATAAAATTTAGCATCATAGTAAAAATCTAAGTGTTTCCATGGTTATCCTAGAATAAAAATTCTATCAATTAAGTGCATTGGCAAAGTCATCATCAGCTATTCATCAAATCTAGGCAATTCTTGTTCCAACTAAAGGCATGGCAAACAATTTATGTATCCTAAATGCAGTACTTAAGAAGAATGCAACTAAACATGGTAAGTAACTAATAACAATCCCCCTCCAAACTCGAGTGAGGCATTGTCCTCAATGCATGCATTAAAGAGAAATAAAAATAAAGAAAAGTAAAATGCAAATGAGGACTTACTCCGAGAGTTCATCGTCGTGGATGATTAGTTTCCTTTTGGTCGGTGTCTTGATTCTTTTACTTGAACGCGATGGTTGCTTCCTTGTTGCCGATGGTGGAATCGATCCTCGTATTGGGTTGTCCTCATCGTCCTCTTCATCAATGTCATTGGCTTTTCGCTTGAGCTTGGAGGATTCAATTGGTGCTGTCTTTATTGGTGCAATGGAGGACTCGTCCGAATCGGAAAAATCAGACAATGATTCTGTACGAGTTGATTCTGGCATAGGTGCTTTACCTTTGGCTTTTGCAATGGTTGTCGGGACGTCTTTGGCTTTTGTTTCCGTGGCATCTTCAGGGTTGGTTACCGTGGCATCTGCTTGGGTTGGCGCGGTGTAGGTTGCCGCGGCATCATCTGTTGCGGTTGTTGTGGATACTGCTTCATTGGTTGCCGTGGCAAGGATCTCGACAGTAAAGATTGGGAACGGCACGCGGCTGTCCGGGTACTTTTCTAGGATGACTTGGGTGATGGCATTATTGTGCTCATTCATGTACCACATGAACATTAGTTGCCGGTCTTCAATTTGCCTAAGGTGGCTCGCCAATGGTTGCAAGAATGCTTCAAAGTGTCCCAGGGTTGATGACCGAGTTGCCTGAGCGTTAGGTGCTTGGGTATTAGGCATTGCCGAGGCAGCAGGGGTTGCCACGACAATTGGAGGCATTGAGGATTTTACCGGTGCCTCTCCCATTAGCTTTCGGATTTGTGCTCGATTCCACCCGGACTTTGGTAGGGCCTTTTCATCGGTGTACTCACTTGGGACATGAATCTCCTTGCAAAGATTGGAAATTAAGCAAGGGAAGAAAAGAGAACCCTTGTCTTTTGAGCTACATACAAAAATCTCATCACAAATAATTTTTCCAATGTTAATGATGCGATTATGCAAGATAGAATGTATGAGCAAAAGATGCGGTATATCAACGATAGTATTGTGTGTGGTGGGCATTAAATAAGTTTTAACAAACTTATTCCATAGTTTTTCCTCGGGTTTAAGCTGAAGGTGATTTATCGTGCCCTTGTATTTACCGTCGTTCCAATGAGTTCCCGGTAGAGTGAGTTCTTGAAGCACCTTGTCGAGTTGCTTGGGCGCGAGTTGATCAACAAAGGCTTGATGCTCGTCCTTCTCAACGTAGAGCCCGTAAAAGGTGTTGATGTTTTCGGGGCTTATGAGTATGGCCTTGTCAAGAACAAAAATATAAAGATTATCCAGGTTAGGTGAGTGAGCATAGAATTCTCTTACCTATGAGATGTTACCAAGTTCTGATTGATGGCAAAAGATTTGCCACTTTTGATGTGCAATCCTTTCAAAGATGAATGGTTCAAGGCTGAAATCTTGATGAGAGTTGGAGTATTCAAAGCCTTGTTCTTCGCAAATCTTCCGGCTTTCAAACTTGGAGTGAAATCTTTCTTGAAGCATAGGTGTAGCAAACTTCTTGTATCTTGATTCTTTGGAGGAACTTGGATGAACCAAAAATTCAATTTTGGATGCCATGGATGATCTTGGTTGTGAGTTTTGTAAAAACAAAGAAAAGAAAGCAAAAAAAAAAAAAAAAAAAGAGTTGCAAGATGAAAAGTAGGAATAGGTTTCTTAGAAGTTAATGGTGATGGGTTATATATAAAATATAGGTAGTAAATATGGTGGGTGGGATTAATTTTGGAATAAAGAAGAAAGCGGTTTCGGTTTAGGGGAAGGGTGACGGCTAGGGGGTTTATTTAGGGTAAGTTGGAGGCTTTATATAAGCCTTAGATTCAGCCCACTAATTTCCTTGTTGAAGAAGTTTCCTTCTTGAATTAAAATTCCTCTTTATCTTGAACTCTTTTCCTACCATTCAAAGACAAATAAAATAAGGATTAAAATTAAAGATAAACTAATAAAAGAAAATAAATAAAGATGTGTAAAGGGATTCTTAAACTTAAAAAGATAAATATGAAAGATGTAGTTTTAATCTTAAAGAAAATAAATCTATCCTAAAAAAACAAATAATCGAAAATAAAAAAAATAAAAAGTAATTAGTTCGAAAAAAATTAAAAATTAAAATAAAAAATAAAAAATCGAAAGGAGAGCATGCTCATGCATCTCCTAAGGTGACCACTTCTTTGTTACGTTCCACATAGGCACCAGTGTAGTGCTTTAATCTTTGTCCATTAACTTTGAATTCATGTTTGTCAGTGATGGACTTGATTATCACGGAACCATGGGAGAATGGTTTGACAACTTCGAATGGTCCCGACCATCTTGATTTCAAGTTTACCGGGAAAAAGTTTTAGCTGAGAATTGAATAAGAGAACTAGTTTCCCTGGCATGAATTACTGCGACAATAGTTTCTTGTCATGCCATTGCTTTGTTTTCTCCTTGTAGATTCGTGCATTTTTATAGGCGAGTGCACGGAATTCTTCTATCTCGTGGAGGTCCAACAAACGCTTTTGTCCGGCACTTTCCCAATCCATATTCACGGTCTTGATTACCCAATATGCCTTGTGTTCGATTTCCACCGGTAGATGACATGTTTTGCCATAGACAAGTCGGAAGGGGGACATACCTAAAGGTGTTTTGAATGCAGTGCGATATGCCCAAAGTGCATCATCTAGTCTTACTGACCAATCCTTCCTAGAGGGATTTACAACTTTCTCGAGTATACCCTTCAATTCCCGGTTGGAAATTTCTGCTTGCCCATTGGTTTGTGGGTGATATGCCGTGGCAATGTTGTGCGATATACCAAAGCGTTGCAACATCTTGGCAATAAGTCTGTTGTCAAAATGCTTGCCTTCATCACTGATAATGGCTCTCGGCATCCCAAACCGTGTAAATATTTTTTCTGCAAGAATCATTGCACGGTCTTGGAATCGTTGTTGGGAACTGCAGCTGCCTCAACCCATTTAGACACGTATTCAACGAAAAGTAGAATGTAGAGGTTACCGAATGAAGATGGGAAAGGTCCCATAAAATCGATCCCCCATACATCGAACAATTCCACCTCGATGATGTTTTAGAGCGGCATCTCATGCCGTCTAGAGATATTGCCCGTCCTTTGGCAACGATCACATTGCTTGTAAAACTCTTGGGCTTCTTTGTACAATGTTGGCCAATACAAACCGGATTGCAAAACTTTGGCCGCGGTACGAGTTCCTCCAAAATGTCCTCCATAGGGTGAAGAATGGCACTGCCGGAGTACATTCTACTGCTCTTCTTCAGGGACACATCGGCGTATGACATGATCTGCATATTGTTTAAACAAAAGAGGCTCGTCCCAAAAGTAATGCTTAGCATCATGGCGGAGCCACTTATTCCCTTGGTAAGTAAGGCCATAAGGTAAAATACCACAAACAAGGAAATTGACTAAATCCACGTACCAGGGTATTGCCGAGGCATGTGCTTCCGTGTCAACTACTCCCAAGATTGTTGAGGTATGTGCGTCTAGAGTTGTCGAGGCATACGTGTCCATGGTTGCCAAGGTGTGCGCGTCAAGAGCTGCTGCGGCGTCGAGGGTTGCCGAGGCATGCGCACCCATGGTTGCCGAGGTAACTAAAAGTTGCTCATCCGGGAATGCATCGCATATCTCTAAATCTGTGTCCTCCTCCCTATTGCATTCTAAATGTGATAAGTGATCGGCCTCTTGATTTTCTGTTCCTTTCTTGTCCCTAATTTCAATGTCAAATTCTTGTAAAAGCAATATCCAACGAATCAAACGAGGTTTGACATCCTTTTTAGCAAATAGATACTTAATTGCCAAATGGTCCGTATGAACAATTACCTTTGTACCAATCAAATAGGATCAGAACTTGTCAAATGCGAAAACTACAGCTAGTAACTCTTTCTCCGTTGTTGTGTAATTCACTTGAGCACTATTAAGAGTTTTACTAGCGTAGTATATCACATGGAAGGTCTTACCTGTGCGTTGGCCTAGGACTGCTCCTACCGCAAAGTCACTTGCATCACACATGAGCTCAAAAGGTAGTGTCCAATATGGTGGAACGACAATGGGTGCCGAGGCAAGCTTTTCCTTTAGGGTTTCGAATGCTTGGGCGCAAGAATCATCAAAATTGAAGACTTTATCCTGTTCAAGCAAATTGCACAAGGGTTTAGTAATTTTAGAAAAATTATGAATGAACCTCCTGTAAAAGCCTGCATGTCCAAGAAAGCTTTGAATTCCATTAACCGAACTTGGTGGGGGTAATCTCTCGATCACGTCCACCTTGGCTTTGTCTACTTCAATTCCCTTGGATGAAATCTTGTGGCCGAGCACTATTCCTTCATCTACCATAAAATGGCACTTCTCCCAATTGAAGACTAAATCAGTTTCTTCACATCTTGCCAACACCTTCTCTAAATTTCTGAGGCAACTATCGAAGTCATTACCAAAAACGGAAAAATCATCCATGAAGATCTCAAGGAAGTCTTCGACCATATCTGAAAAAAGTGCCATCATGCATCATTGGAAGGTTGCTGAGGCGTTACACAATCCGAACGACATCCTTCGAAAAGCATAAGTACCGTATGGGCATGTGAAGGTTGTCTTTTCTTGATCTTCTGGTGCTATGGCTATTTGATTGTAACCTGAATAACCATCAAGAAAATAGTAAAAGGGTTTACCTACAAGACGGTCAAGCATTTGATCAATAAAGGGTAATGGGAAGCGATCTTTCTAGTGGCTTTGTTTAGCTTTCGATAATCCATACAAACCCTCCAACCGGTCATAGTCCTGGTTGGAATGAGTTCAATGTTTTCATTACTTACCACCGTTATACTTCTCTTTTTCAGTACGCATTGTACTGGACTTACCCATGTACTATTAGAGATAGGGTATATGATGCCGACGTCAAGCCACTTGATGATTTCTTTCATTACAACCCCTTTCATGGCATGATTCAGTCTTCTCTGGGCCTCAATTGAAGGTTTGTGATCATCTTCCAACAAAATCTTGTGCATGCACACTACCGGGCTAATTCTCTTCAAGTCGGCAATTGTCCACCCTATTGCCTTCTTGTGTAGCATCAACATTTTGATCAGTTTCTTTTCCTGCTCAGGCTGTAACTTAGAGGAAATAATTACAGGCAATGTATTATCGGTTCCCAAGTGTGCATATTTTAGTTGCTCTGGCAACTATTTCAACTCAAAAATCGGTGGTTGTTCAATAGAGGGCTTTTCGAGCTTGTCTTCCTTACCTGAGTAATCCAGTGGTTCAAAGTATGTACCTGGTCGATTGACTAACCAATTTGCCTTTTCTTGTTGTTCCTCATCGATCGGTTCTTCATACTCCTCAGGTTCCTCTTGATCGGCAATGTAGTTGCCGAGACAACTAAATTTCTCATCGAAGTTAAACTCTACCGTGGAATGAAGAAGTTGGCATTCTTCCGGATCATCGGCATGCCTTAGTGATTGGAACACATTTAGTTTAACTTGCTAGTCATTCACGCTCATTGCGAGTTCTCCCTTTTCAACTTCGATCAAGGTTCTCCCTATTGCTAGGAAGGGTCTCCCGAGAATGATAGGTGCATGTTCACCTGCTTCACAATCCAAAACAATAAAGTCAGCGGGAAAAATAAATTTATCAACTTTTACCACTATGTCTTCGATTTTTCCCTTTGGATGCACATAGGATCTGTCGGCTAACTATAGCATAACTGTTGTAGGTCTTGCCTTCCCGATTCCTAGTTTCTGGAAAACTGATTTAGGCATCAAGTTTATGCTTGCTCCAAGGTCACATAATGCTTTCCCGACATAGTGGTTTCCGATGGAACAAGGTATTGTGAAACTTCCGGGATCCTTCAACTTGGGTGGCATACGATTGTGCAACATGGCCATGCATCCCTCTATTGCGGCAACTGTTTCAAACTCTCCTAGCCTTGTTCTCTTGGACACAATGTCTTTAAGAAACTTGGCATAGTTCGACATTTGTTCAATTGCTTCAACCAATGGCAAGTTGATGTGGACTTGCTTTAGGATATCAAGGAACTTCTTGAATTGATATTCTTGCTTTTGTCGCTTCAACCTTTGAGGGAATGGTGGTGGGAGTCGGATATCTTCGATCCTTTTATTGGTCTGGAACCTGATTGACGGCATTACCGAGGCAACTAGAGTTGCCGAAGCATTGTCAACTGGGTTTGTCGTGGCGTGACTATCGTTGGTTGCCGAGGCATCCTTATCGCCGGTTACCGAGGCATGCTTATAGCTGGTTGCCGCGGCAATTCCTGGTTCAACATCTGAGACTTTACCGCTGGGTTCGTCTTGATCTTTTTGTGGAGTTTTGTTTGATGAGGGAGCTTGAGCCTCTTTAAGTTGTTGGCCACTTCTAGTGCTAATCGCCTTACATTGCTCATGGCAAGTTCTTCTTGCAACTTCAGTATCGCTAGGTAAACCTCCTTACGGTCTAGTATTCAGGTTTTGAGCAAATTGTCTGACTTGATTTTCCAATGATTTGATTGCCGCCTCTTGGTTTTGCAATCTCATCTCAGTCCTGTTAATAAAAGCATTAGTTCTTTTTATGAAGTTACTGTTCTCAGCCATATAATATTCAGTTTTCAACATAAAAGCATTGAGAGAATTTCCCAAAGAACTAGATGTTGTCGGTTGTTGCTGCGGCAATTGTTGTCGTGGCATATTCGTCTAGAATCCCGATGCTTGTGCATTCTGATTGTTCTGGTTTAGAGCATTGTTGGGATTACTCCATGAAAAATTTGGGTGCTTCTTCCAAGCTGGATTGTATGTGTTGGACATCACATTGTTGTTTCGGTTGTAATTCCCCACATAGAAGCTGGATTCTGGATTCTGCACACATTCAGAAGAATCATGGTTACCACCACATAACTCACAAAAGGAATCCATTACATTGACCTCATGTGTGTTGTTAGGTTTCTGCATGTTCTGGACCATCTTGGTTAGAGTGGCCAATTGTGCCGAAATAGAGTCTGATGATCCCAGTTCATGTATTGTGGCATGGCGTCTAACTCCTCCTCTTCTAGCAGAGGGGAATTGATAAACATTCTTGGCAAGCCTGTTTAGAATTTGCATTGCTTCCTCCGACGACTTATCTAGGAGTATGCCGTTTGCCGAGGCATCTAGCATCATCCTTGTTGGTGTATTCATAGCGTTGTAAAACATTGTTACTTGTGTCCACACTGGGAATCTGTATAGGGGGCATTGTGTAGAAGTTCTCTATATCGCTCCCAAGCCTCGTACATGGATTCATCATCTGCCTGCCGAAAAGAAGTAATTTCGTTACGAAGCTTATCAGTCAAATTTGTAGGATTAAATCGAGCAAGGAAATCACGACAAAGATCGGTCCAAGATCCTATTGATCTGGCAAGAATACTATTTAACCATGCTTTCTCCCTATCCCTCAGTGAATAGGGGAATAATCTTAATCGTAAAACATCGGGGGTGACTCTGTGTATTTTGAATGAGTTGCAAATCTCGAGGAAAAATTTAAGATGTTGTCGTGCATCTTCAGTTGCTGAGCCGCCAAATTGACCAATTGTGTTGATCATATTAAACATCACCAATTTCAATTCAAAGTGGTCGGCTTCAATTTCAGGTGTGACAACTCCTGGATTAAGTTCTTCAAGATCTTCTTCAAGATAGTCTCGAATAGTTTTGTTTCGTGCAAGAATCACTCCTCCTCCTGCTGGAACATCTTGATTCATATTGCCGTCTTGATTAGCCATTGCTACTCTTAACCTTCGTCTGAGTCTTTGTAAGGTTCGTTCGATTTCTGGATCAAAGGGATATTCTGGTGTAATCGGTCTCGCCCTGGTCATATACCAATGCAAAACCAAAGTTTGTTAGCCCTTTGAATCTTAAACAAGAAAAATAAAAAGTGCAAGAAAGTAAAAACAAATGTGCTATTGCCAATCCCTGGAAACGGCGCTAAAAACTTGTTGCACATAATAAGTGCTCCGCAGTTGTGCAAGTGTACACCTCGCAAGTTATAGTATAGAAGATATCGTCTCCACAGGGATTGGTGCCACTTCAAGAATCTAATCTCTTGCACTATAAAAAGTAAAAGAAAACACAAGTAGAAGATTATAGGAGTTTAACTAACAACTAAACTAGAAAGCAATAAAGTAAAAGAATAGATGAAATCAAATGAGAGAGAATAGGCTAGGTTATCATGAGTTGAGGTGTGATAGCCGATTGGATCATCTTGGTAAAAGAGTGCAAGGGCAACTCAGTTGTCGTGGCAACTTGCACAATAGGGTTGTCTTGGCAACTAATCGATGGTTGCCTGGGCGACTAGCTGGGCAACTACTTGGGCGTCTGGGCAGCAACTTCAAGGCTCGGCAGAGTGTTCTTCAATGGTTTCTTCTTATCCCTAAGTCAAAACTCTAGCTACTTGTGCATGCCTTGATAATATATCCCTGCGTGAAACAAGGGTGAACAACAACCAATCTTGCGCTCCTCTTAGCCGTTGAAATCCTTAACTTATTCATAAGCCGGATTATTCTTCACCATCAATAGATTGAATAAATATCATACTCATTCGTTTCTTGAATCTAACTCTCCCGATATTAGATAAATAGATGAAGTTACAAGTTCCTCTTCCAATTCACTCGCAAACAAGAATAAGAACCAAGAATGAATAAACCTTGAATAGAAAAATACAAAATCTTATTACCTAAACAAAATCCAATTGTTTCTCACAACCACAAGACACAATAACCTTAGCCAAATAGATTTAGTTCATGGCTAGGTTCCAAAGAAACACAAGATAAAGAAGTCATAGCATAAACCTAATGGAACAAGGAAGAAAAAGATAAAGAATGGATGAAGCCTTGTAGTCGATATCTCCCCCTTGAAGCTTGTCGAAAATTCTCTCTTCTCTCCCCTTAGAGTTGACGACATGGCCTTCAATTTATAGGGCTAGGTCAAAGTCTTTCTTTGAGGAGGAAGTTAAGGTTGAATTAAATTATCTTTAAAGAATATAATTCTTTATTATATTTATATTCCTTCTAGAACTTCTCCTATCTTCTTGGGATTTAATTCCTCTATAACCTCTTTATGGAAATCAAACTCCTTTGGGATTTAGCTTTGCTCCACGTCATCTTGGGTTTGTCTAGTCATCAATATCGACTACCATATCATCTTATTCTTTGTCAAAAATTGCCATGGCAACTAGCTCGGCATCTTCTTCATGCATTGCCCTGGCAACTAGCTCGATATCTCCTTCATGCATTGCCCTGGAAACTAGCTCGACATCTCTTCATGCATTGCCCTGACAACTGGTTCTATCCTTGCTTTGGAAAGTGATTCTGCACATACACACAAAACACATCAAAGCAGCATCTTTTCCCACAAAAACTACCAAGTTATGCAATCAAGCTCAACGATGGAAGGAAACATGAATTAATGCTTGAATGACTAATTATGCAACTAATATGAGCCTAAGTCTAACAATAATATGAGTAAAAAAGGGTAAGAAAAATAGTACTTTTAAACACTTATCACCGAGCCTTCCTTTGCTCTTGTCTCTTCCTCCATTCTTGTCTTTTTTGTAGGAAATTAAGCTTGTAACTGAGTCCAAAATGGTCGACCTTATGGATAACACTAATAGGCCGAGGGCTCCCTTGTAGACTTCTTCCCAAGCCTCTTTTCTTCCTCGCTCTTCTTCTTAGAGTCTCAAATACAACCATCTTGGTGTAGTTTGACAGTCTAGGGCAGGGAAACTGGCTCCCCTCAGTGAAAAAAGTTGCGTTGACAAATTCCAAAGCACTAAAATCACATTCCATTGCCTCTTCATTGGTATAGATATATGGTGTATCCGAAGTCACTGAAGCGATGATGTCTTGCTCGGCATTCACTGTGACCAATTTTCCTGCAATAACAAACTTTAATTTCTAATGAAGCGAAGATGAGACAACACCGCTGAATGTATCCATGGCCTTCCTAACAGAAAATTATAGGATGGTCAAATGTCTATAACTAAAAAATCAACCATATAGTCGGTGAGGCCAATGAACATGGGTACTTCTATTTTCCCAACCATATCTCGTTGAGTCCATCAAATGCTCGCGCGGTGTTATGACAAGGCCTCATGTGTGACTGTCGATCGGTAATCATTGCAGAGTAGCTGGCGGCATAGCGTTCAAAGCGGAGCCATTATCAAGTAGCACTTCTGATAGCACGTAACCCTTATAATGAGTGGTAATGTTTAGGGCCTTGGTGGAACCCCTACATTCTCCCAGTATTTCATCTTCACTGAAGGTGATGAAATTATTGGCGGTGATGTGGACGATAATTCAGTCCAATTTCCCAACCACAATGTCGCTTGTGACAAAACTCTGATTCAAAACCTTCAACAGCGCATCACGATGCTTTTCAAAGTTTAGCAGGAGATCAAGTACCGAAATTTGAGATGGCTATTTCTAAAGTTGTTCCACGATGTTATACTCACTGTGTTTCAAGAATCTTAAAAATTCTTCAGCTTGGGTTTTTGTGACCGGTTCCTTGATCTTTGGAGGTGACTCCTCTCCAAACATCTTCTTTTGTTTAGTCCTGACTTTTTTTCCTTTTCCTTCTTATTCTTTCGGCGCCCTCAAATTTTCTGGAGCATAGCACCGACCACTCCTCGCGAGATGCCCCACATTATTTGCCTCTCTGGTATTCAGTTCTGAAGGCCCTCCTTGAGCGGGCTTTGACTCCATCACTGCCTTCTCCCCTCTTGTAAATTGGAGGAGCCCGGTATTGAAATACTTGCTGTGTAATTCCAAGAAACCATCTGTGTATCCTTGAAAAGAAAGGATTTGAGGTAGCAATTATAATCTTGGGAGCCACTTTTCGCGCACTTGCTTCACTTGGCTTGAGACCGAGGACAAATGGTCTTTTTGCACTATACTTGGTGTCTTGAGTGTCCGACGCATAGACTTCTGGTTCCCTCCTTCCTATCTCCTTTTCAAAGAAGTCAATCTCTTTGTTATCCATCCTAGTTTGTATCAACTGACGAAACTACTCACAATTCTGAATCTCGTGATCCTCCGATTGATGATACTCACAATACGGGCCACAACCTCTTTCATGATTACCATTCCCCAGTTGATGAGGCGTGCCATGCACAATTGTTAGAAAACCCACCTCAACGGAGACTATACTTTGGATATGTTCACCCTAGCTTTTCTAGCATACTGCCTTCAATAGCATTCACGCCCTAACCTCCCTGATTTGGTAAAGGGGTTGTTGGCCATGTTCGGCTCACCTAATTGTAATACCCTGATTCAGATCATATTTTGGACAAACTTCTTGAACGCTATACAGTTTTCAATCGAATGCCCCGAGACATCAACATGGTATTCGCAGTGTACTTTGGGGTTATACCATGTTGGGTAAGGCAGGTTGAAGGGTATGACATGATAAGGTTGGACTAAATCTGCCTTATACAGTTGTAAGTAAAGCTCTTTGTAAGAGATTGGTAACAGGGTGAAAGACCTATTCTCCCTTTCCTTCTTAGGTCCCCTATCTTCCCTCTTGTTGAAGTTTCAGGAGTTCCCTATTGTAGCTTGAGGTTGGGAGATAGTGTAGTTCTTGGCAGCCTCAAAAGTGTTTGTATTATTAACCTTGTCGTGCTTCTTCTTGTACTATTTGTGTGAATGACCCCCTTCGTCAATTCTCCCACTTTTAACAGCAACCTCAATGCGTTCCTCAACCATTACCATCTCTGTAAAGTTGCTAATAGTATTACTGATCAAAAGATCAGAGTGTCCCTTTTAGCGTGTCTATGGAAATCAAAGAAATCTCATGCTCATGAATCGATGGCTGAACTTGGTCCGCCACATCACCCCACCTCTGAGCGTACTCTCGGAGGCTCTCAGTGCGTCTTTGCTCCATTCCTTGCAACAAAAGTTGATTAGGAACCATATCAGTTATGTGCTTGTACTGGTCAGTTAAGGCTTTGTTCAAATCCTTCCACGACTTAACTTGAGCTTTGGTTAGCTAGTTGTACCACCTTGAAGCAAATCCTACTAGACTGTCTTAAAAGCAGTGAATCAGGAGCTTCTCATTTTCAGTGAACCCGACCATTTTTTGACAAAACATGTCCACATGTGCAGTGGGGTAGGTTGTTTCGTCAAACTTCTCAAATTTTGGGGTCTTGAACTTATGCGGGATTTCCAAGTCTGGGACCAAACTGAGCTCCCTAGCATTCAACCCATAAGAACCATCCTCATCTTCCTCTACTCTGAATTTTTCTTCGAGATCCTTCTGGGTATCTTTCAACTCCTTTGAGAATTCTACTTTCATTTGATTTAGTCTTTCCAATTCATCAAAATCTGGGATACTATCCCCAACATTCCTGACATTCCTGAAAGTCACACCTGGCTGGGCTTGGGTAGATGCACCAACATGGGAGGAAGATCCCCTTTGTGGAGGGTTTGGTAAAGGGTCCACAAAGAGAGGGTCCTTAAAGATTGGGGCATAAGGGCAATCCTCCGAGCTTTGGGCAGGATTCTCGACGATTTCCTTTTCTCTCGACTCTTTTCCTAGATGGGATTACAACATCTTAGATATTTCTCTCATCATATCTTGTTGGGACTTGATGATGGTGACCCTCAATTCTTGTTGTGTTAGTTCCAATTGACCTCTCAGATCAACTTCCAATTTTGCAAAACTTTCCTTCATTTGCCTTGTTCGTAAGCGAGTGTGGTACAGGCGTGGAATAATTGTAATTTAAAGAACCAAAAGGCTATCTTTTTCTGAAATAAAAAGTTTTTTTTATTAAATTTAGCAATTAAGTAAAGTATGCAAATAAATGTGTTATGTATGAATGCAAAGAGCAACACTGAGTTCGGCAAATATCATTGTTAAACGACTTTCATTAAATGAAGCATTGTCTTGTTACAATAATTAGAGAAAACAAACTACGCATATGATTCTAAGCTAGCACCCAGGTCGACGATCTCCCTCAAGATCCAAACAATCCTTTCTCCTACCTCAGATTCATCGTCCATGCAGTCATGAAGCTCGGTAGCATCTTCCGCTAGAAATTGTATATTCTGGGCAACCTCTTGCATCTGAGCTGTCCACTATGCCAATTCCTGCTCTTGCCTCCAAATAGTGTAAGCGACAAACTATATTTGCTCCAAAGTCGGCCTCTGATACACTTGGACCGCTCCCCTAAAGCTTGTATATGGTCATTAAGTCGTTGAACCTCGGTTTCCAAATCTTCGACATGAGCCTTCAAATCCTGATTCTCTGAGCTACTGGCTTTTAACTTGCTGGTTGAACCCTTGTGCTTGAAGAGAGACCTTTCCAAGCATTTTACTTCATCTCTCAATGCTTCATTTTGGCATCGCTCCTTTTCAAGCTGCCTTGAGTGAGAAGTCCGTAGGTTCTCCATCTCTCATGTCAAAGCAAGCACTTGGTCCTTGTGTTTGTAACATTTCCTCTTGTACTTCTCGATTCTCGCCTTCTCCTCTTTGAGTCAGAGCTCTAACCCTTCGCTCGGTCCATCCTTCGCAATTCTCTTGCTCTTATTTAACCTTTGCATTTTTTGGATTTCCTCTTTCTACAACTTAAGTTCGAGTTCCAATTCATCTTTCTTTCTTTGTAAACCTTTAATCACCCCTCAAATCGTTTCTTTCCTAATTCAAAGTCGAACCTTTCTTGGTTGGCTTTCTCTTCGAGCTTGATGTACCTCCTTTGTTCCTCTTTGAGTTACTTCCTCATCAAGTCAGCCTCGGTGGGAAGCGTAGACAACCTCTCCTCCATAGATCTTTTACCATCGGGGTTCAAATGGGGAACATTATCGTTGAATCGATTGTACTGCCACTCTTCGTACTCGGGGTGACCATGTAAGGAGTGTTCATAATCCTAACCCACCTTGCATTGTTCCAAGCTAAAGAAGCGTTATGCACCACCCCCTTATAGCTTTTCTCTTTCCCGTAGTCCATATTGAACTCGTTTAATCCTTTTGTGGCTAGCACAAACTGCTTCGAACCATATTGTCTCAAAACCAAAAGGGGTGCGTAAGCGGTATATCCCCAAAGACCAAGTAAAGGTACCTAAGAGTGCTCCCCGCATTTATGAGGATATTCCTTGTCGATAGCCACATAGCACTTCAAACTAAGTATTCATCCTTTAGATTTCGGAGAACGTCTTGTCAAACCTCCTCGGATCTTCTCGTCAGCCAATCCCCTAACCACATGAATTCTAATTCGCTATGGTTATTCACATGGCTCTAATGGGGTGGGCTTCCTAGATTCTCATGCATGGGTTCGGTTCTAATTAAGGGTACCCGAACCTATCTTATTACCTACTAAGGCAACAAGAACCCCAATTCTGGCCCATTACAAGCTTGAGAATTAGATTCAATTCGAGGGAAAGCATAACCTAGTGATATGGAGGGCTGCTCACGTGTCAAAGGCATGGATTCTGAGAGTGAATTACCGACCCGTGGAGGGCTACTCACATGGGTAAGTGGCGTTTCACTCCTACTTAAGGGACGGAGCTCGGGTATAGAGCTTGGTAAGCATGGTGCAACATATGTCGGTGATTCCATAGAAATTAAATGAAAAATTAATCCAAAAACCACCGATTATCAAAGCCCATGCAATCGAAGTCACATTTTCGAGAAAAGCTCAACCTCATTAAAGTCGATTAAAATTTCCATAATTTCCACCATTAAAAGCAACAAATATTTTCCTATCTTAATTCTCTTTTTGTTTTGTAGAAAAGAAAATGGTCCCCAACGGAGTCGCAATGCTATAACGACATTTTTTCCTTTAAAGTTCTAAGCTACGGGTTTCCCCCCATATTGTTTTGAAATTTTGGTTCTTAAGGGGATTTTTTTTGGAAAATTCTTATTTTTTTGAAGACAATGAAGATTTGGAGTTGCCACTGTCCACTTGGTTAAGGTAAGCTGAACACCACAAAAACCAGAGATTCATTTTGAAAGGATTTGGGAGTTGGCTACGTGTTGGGAAGGATTAGCACCCCTATCAAGCCCGGAAATCGACACCAAAATATTTGTTTCTTTTGAATGGATGGAAATCGTTGAAATTTAAATTGAGTTTAATTAAGTGTACTTAATTGAAAATTAACTTTAATGGAACAGGATTTATCAAATCGGTGGGTTCGAATTAATTGAACATTTAATTAATAAGGCTGACTACAATTTGGACCATAGATTAAACCAAAATCAAATAAGCCTGACTGCCGTGTTAATTTGTGGTTCAGATTTCGTACGTCACCTTTATGCATGATGCAAGGCATTTAGGTATTATGTCATGATTTATCCACTTTTAATTCTACATTGGAACAGAAAAGATTAATTTAAATATTTGATCAACATCCATTAAGCCAAGACTGTTACAACACAAATATTAGAATTAATGAAGACCTCCTTTTTTTATGGTTTAAATCAATTAATTCAAAATGAACGAGTCGTACGAATGACAGTTAATATACATGGCAAAGACAAGCTCATAAATAAACACACAAAAGCCCGCCAAAACCCTAACCTAAAAGGCCTAAATTATGAAAAATCAATTAGTGATCTAACTATTAATTAGGTGAGTCTAATATTAACCGTAAATTAATTAAACCCTAAAAATTAGAAAACCCTAATAATTTAAGAATTGTATCGAATCGTGATCATTATCTTGATAATTTTAAACTAATATCCAATAAGCCAAGGATACTATTTAAAATTAGTCATATTAATCAATCATGGTCTATTTAAATGCCCATCTATGTCCAATGTTAATTACATCCTAAATGGTAATTAAGAAGTGTTTAACTAATTTAATGAATTTAACATTTATCCTAATAAGCCAATGATAAATTCAAATTAATTAAACTAGTTCAAACCTTAATCTAAATATGGCTCCAAAACCTAACCCTAAATCTAATTTAATTGATTTAAAAATTGTGCCCTATAAGCCGAGTGCATAATTTAAATTAATTAAATTAAATTAACTAAACTATCCTAAAAGGCTTAACCTAACAAAAAGAAAGCCACAAAATATTAAAGCAACATAAGCAAACAAGCCATACTATGTACAAATACATAACATACATATATACCTACATGAAAATATATCCATATTTTAACTATATATTATAATATGTCAAACACATAATATACATCAAAACAATACATTATTATATATATTGTTGTGAACATTTTAAAACGAGTGTAAAAATATCCTGACGATTGATCCTTAAAAATTAGGGGTTTTTCCATTTTGATTTATTTAATCTTGAAATTAGGGTTTTTATATTAAATTGAATTTTCCTTTATTTATTCTTAAAAATCAATTTGGAGTCGCCACCGGTCACTTTGGTAAACCGAACACCATAGAAACAACCAGAGATTCTTTTCTTTGAAATTAGGGTTCGGGAGTAGGTTACGTGTGGGGAAGGTTTAGCACTCCCACAAACACCCGTTATTGGTACCTTATTAATTTCACGTGGCATTTTGACATTTCGAACAGTTATTTGAATTTAATTGAATCATTAATCGTTAAATGAATTTCATTTCGAATGGAGATATCCTTTTGTAAGAAAATAAATTTTAACGAATATAAGTTTTGAAACATCCAGTAACTTTAGGATACTTCAAATTATATTCAAAAATGTATCTTAACACAAAAGGTTTTTAATTTCACGGCCTGGCATGAACACGCGGGTCACATGACCCGATCCATTTGACCCTTGCGGGTCTCCCAAACCCGGCACCAAAATAGTACCATTTGGGTAGGGCTATACAAGCCCAACTTTAAGCCTTGCCCCTTATTTCAAATAAACCCTCTCTCTCTCCTCAACCCCCTCTCTCTAAACTCTCTCAATTATAACACCCCAATCCCAAAAAACATGAATCACATCAGATCAAACCCCATAGTTCATCTCAAAAACCATCACCGTTCTTCTTTTCCTTTACATTTTGATCCAGAAAAACACATAAACTCCCATCTTTTGTGTTTGTAAAGATCAAACTTCATTTTTCCTTCAAAACTCAAGCCTCGTTCTTCATCTTTTCTTTCGTTTGATCTTCACAAACACAAAAAAACTATCATTTCCTTGTTTCCCAAGATCAAAACTCAAAAAACTCATAAACTCAACATGAATTCTCTAAACCCTCTCTACTTTGATCTTCTGCCTCCATCTCAACTAAACCCTGGCCTTTTCGTCGGCTGTCGAAGGTGACGCCGACCACCACCAGCCATCGTCTGTGGCCATCTTCTTTGACCAACCCTTAACTCCGACCACCGCCTGGTTCAATTTTGGTCACCCCTAACCTTACTCTGGCCACTATCCACCGCCGCAGGGTAATTTCCAGTCGCCATTCACCACCGTCCAAAAAACCTAAAACTCCCAATTTTTCCCAGTTTTCACCCTAAGCCACCTAAATCTATCCGATCCTTTAGGATCTCCCAGCTCCCCCCTAAAAGCTACCCGAACTGAACCTCTTTCTATCATCTTCGACTCCACTAGAAACCTAAACCTTTCGATCTCCAAAACCACACAACTCTGACGACTTTTCGAGCAAACACCAGCCGAAATAAGATATTTGAATACCTTTTCTAGATCTAGATTTGTTTTATGTTTTAGTTAATTATCACTATTTTTTTATCTTTAGTTAAGATTGGATGTTTTAGGTTTTTTGTGCAGGAAATAGAAGAAGACAGTGAAGGATTTTACCTTTCAATAGTAGCGGTGACGGTTTAATTTTCTTCTTCGGCGAGCTCCACAATTTCTAGACGATCTTAGATATTCTGGTAAGTCTTTCCCACTTATCCCCTCTCTTCAATTATTTCGTAATAATTTCACAATTAATTGCCTAATGATTATGTTTTTCTCTTTCTTCCAGGCTATTTATAGCCACTGTTGGTGGGATGAGAAAGCACATGTGTGCTAGTTTGGGCTCTTTTATCCGTTTTTGGGTAGATTTAGGCGAGAAAAAAATGTATATTGTGCTTGAATTTGCATTTTGGGCTTTTAGGATTGTAATGGGACTTTTATGTAAAATGGATATTGAATGAACTTTTATATATATGCTGACATTATTTATTTATTGATTTGTATATGTAAAACCAAAGTTTGATTTTGATATAACAAATTGTTTAAGGACCTATTTGTAAAAGAAAATAAAATTTTAAGTATCTCAAAGACTCACAATTGACAAGAATTTTTCAAGTACAAAATTTTTCAAAGTCAAAATTTTAAACCCTGTAAAATTTTCTAAGTGTTTTTAAATCTAAATTCAACTTTTACGCCCAAGCGTATCGATACGCCCTCGAGCGTTTCAGTACGGGCTTAAATTAAAAGGCCACTGTAAGAATCTGTTTCGATACAGTTCCATCCGTATCGATACGACCTTCATATGGGCTAAGGTTTTTACTCAGGCATTTTGATACGGTGCCATTTGTTTCGATACGACCTTCATAATGGGTTTAAGATTTAAGAATATCGTATTGATACGGCTACTAGCGTATCGATACGGCGATTAATATTTTTCATTTATGATTCAAACGTTGCCTTGTCAGTTATTGGGAACATGCAATTTTGAAAACCAGTTAACCCGTATCGATACACCTTCAAGGCGTACGGATATAGGTTTAGACAGTAGCCCAAGTGAGCAAAATTACATCGATACGGCCTTGCTTGTTTCGATACGCCCCTTATTTTACACTGAGATCGTACTGATATGCTTTCCAGAGTATCGGTACGCCCTTTGTTTTACCTGCACAATGGCTATTTCTATTTTTAGGTCTGTACCGATATGGCCTCCTACGTATCGATACGGGTAGTTGCAAAAGTGCATTTATGGTGGGAAGAAGATAGCCCAACGGCTATATTTATGATGGCAACCACCCAAACCAGTAGAAATCAATGAGAAGGTATAAAAGCAATCATCCAAAGCCTCAACAACAACGATTGAACTTATTTGCAACATCCAAGCATATATCCAAACTCTTGAGCTTAAAGAGTCAAATTATTGCACCCAACTTGTAATTTTCATTGTATACATTTCTTTCAAGTTTGGGGAGAGTTTGTTTATAATTTGGGTAACAAATCAATCTTGTGAGAGATACTTTTATGTTTGCCATTTTTTCTTTTTAAAAAGAGAGTCTTGGTTAATCTTTGGGTAGAAAGATTAATTGATTTGTAAAGGTTTCCTCCTAAGCCTAGAAAAGAGGAAGAATATCTAGTGGATATTGGTTCAAAATCCTTAGTGAGAGCTAAAGTAGTGGATGTAGAGCTTGTTTGAAGCTTGAACCACTATAAATCGCATTGTCTTCAATTTTTATCTTTTCAATTTTCTCCTTCCAATTTCAAAAAGCCAATTCACCCCCTATTGGCCAATTACAAATCGATTGATCAACTCAACAATTGGTATCAGAGCCAAACTCTTTGAGGGACTTACATCCACAAGAGGAGATCTTAGAAGAAGATTAATCAACTACAAATCAAAGCCATAGCGTCTACCTCTGGGCCGAATGTTGCGCGTAATAAGTGCTACGCAAATGTGCAAGTATACACGTCGCAAGTTATAGTATAAAAGATATCGTCTCCACAGGGATTGGTGCCACTTCAAGAATCTAGTCTCTTGCACTGTAAAAAGTAAAAACACAAGTAAAGGATTATAGAAGTTTTAACTAATAACTAATCTAGAAAGCAATTAAGTAAATGAAAAGATGAATTCAATTGAGAGAGATAGGCTAGGTTATCGTGAGTTGAGGTGTGATAGCCGATTGGATTGTCTTGGTAAAAGAGTGCACGGCCAACTCAGTTGCCGTGGCAACTTGCACGACGGGGTTGCCGTAGCAACTAATTGATGGTTGCTTGGGCGACTAGTTGGGCAACTACTTGGGCGACTGGGCAGCAACTTCAAGGTTCGGCGGAGCGTTCTTCAATGGTTTCTTCTTATCCCTAAGTCGAAACTCTAGCTATTTGTGCATGCCTTGATAATACATCCCTGCGTGAATCAAGGGTGAACAACAACCAATCTTGCGCTCCTCTTAGCCGTTGAAATCCTTAACTTATTCCTAAGCCGGATTAATCTTCACCATCATTGGATTGAATAAAGATCATTTTCATTCGTTTCTTGAATCTAACTCTCCCGATATTAGATAAATGGATGAAATCACGAGATCCTCTCCCAATTCACTCAAAAAAACAATAATAAGAACCAAGAATGAATAAACCTTGAAATAGAAAAGTGCAAACTCTTATTACCTAAACAAAAACCAATAGTTTCTCACAACCACAAAACACAATAACCATAGCCAAGTAAATTTAGTTCATGGCTAGGTTCCAAAGAAACACAAGATAAACAATCCCTAGCATGAACCCAATCGAACAAGGAAGAAAAGATGAAGCTTGTCGAAAATCTCTTGCCCTAGATGCTTGCCGAAAATTCCCCTTGCTTCCTCTCTTGGAGTTGTCGAAATTAACTCTTGCTCTCTCCCTCCTCTGAATTGTCGAAATCTCCTTGATATTTATAGGGCTAGGCAAAAGTCCTTCTTTGAGGAGGAGTTTGAGTTGGAATTAAATTATCTTTAAAGAATATAATTCTTTATTATAATTTTATTCCTAATAGAACTTCTCCTATCCTCTTGGAATTTAATTCTTCTTTAATCTCTGCATGGCAATCAAATTCCTTTGGGCTTGGACCTTGCTCCATGTCATCTTGGGCTTGTAAAATCATGAATTTCGACATCCATATTGCTTTTGGTCTTTGTCGACAAATGCCATGGCAATCGCTCAAGCGTCCCCTTCATGCACTGCCCGGCAACTAGCTCGGCATTGCTTTGGCAAGTGATCCTGCACATACATACACAAAAACACACCAAAGCAGCATCTATTTCCACAAAAATCACCAAGTTATGTAATCAAGCTCAACGATTGAAGGAAACATGGATTAATGCATGAATGGCTAACTATGCAACTAATATGAGCCTAAGTCTAACAATAATATGAGTAAAAGGGTAAGAAAAATAGTACTTTTGAACACTTATCACACCCCCAAACTCGAACTATTGCTTGTCCTCAAGCAATGCAAACTCATAATTACCTGCCAAGACTTCAAATTTTCACAAACTTAGCTTTGAACTTGATTTCAATTCTCAACCGGGGCACAAAGTATGATTGGCTTTTTATTTTTCAAAAACGAGGAATTACTCGGAATCAAACTATAATGCTTGTGAGTGTGTGCGGAGTTGTGTGCAAGTTGATTTTTCGGATTCTATGCAAACAATAGGTTTTCAAATTACTTTATTGGGTTCTTTTTAACATGTTTTAACTAGAGCCAATTTCGGGCACCTCTAGTGTTTTATTTTTAGTTTTCTTAAGTTAATTTAATCGACTAGAGCCGGTTTCGGCACCTCTAGTTAAAAAAATTTAACGCCTCCTAGAGCCAGTTTGGGCACCTCTAGTGATCAATTTTTTTAGCATATGCTAGAGCCAATTTCGGCACCTCTAGCATTCATCCAATTTTTATTCTAATCCCCAATTAGTTAATTATCAACCTAAGTTTACTAGAACTCCTTAAATCAATCAAACCACAACAGTGTTTCATCAAATTTAGCATCATAGTAAAATTCTAAGTTTTTTTCATGGTTATCCTAGAATAAAAATTCTATCAATTAAGTGCATTGGTAAAGTCATCATTGAATATTCATCAAATCTAAGCAATTTTTGTTCCAATTAAAGGCATGGCAAGCAATTTATGTATCCTAAATGTAATGCTTAAGATTAATGTAACTAAACATGGTAATTACTAATAACAATCCCCCCAAACTCGAGTGAGGCATTGTCCTCAATGCATGTATAAAAATAACGAAATATAACAATAAAAATAAAAATGCATACGAGGACTTACTCCGAGAGTTCGTCATCGTAGATGATTAGTTTCCTTCTAGTTGGCGTCTTGACTTTCTTGCTTGAACGCGATGGTTGTTTTCTTGTTGCCGGTGGTGGAATCGATCCTCGTACGGGGTTGTCCTCATCATCCTCTTCATCAATGTCAATGGCTTTTCGTTTGGAGGATTCAATTGGTGCGGTCTTTATTGGTTCAATGGAGGACTCGTCCGAATCTGAAAAATCAGAAAATGATTCCGTAGGAGTTGTTCAGGCATAGGTGCTTTACCTTTGGCTTTTTCAGTGGTTGCCGGGGAATTGTCAGGGTTGGTTGCCGTGGCGTCTGCTTCCTTGGTTGCCGTGGTGACTGCTTCATTGGTTGCCGGGGCAAGAATCTCGGCGGGAAAGATTGGGAACGGCACACGATTGTCCGGGTACTTTTCTAGGATGACTTGGGTGATGGCATTGTTGTGCTCCTTCATGTACCGCATGAACATTAGTTGCCGATCTTCAATTTGCCTTAGTCGGCTTGCTAATGGGTGCAAAAGTGCTTCAAAGTGTCCCGGATTAATGGCCGAGTTGCCCCTGGCGTTAGGTGCTTGGGCATTAGGGATTGCCGCGCGGCGGCAGGAGTTGCCGTGACAATTGGGGGCCTTGAAGAATCTCCCGGTGCCTCTCCCATTAGCTTCCGGATTAGTGCTTGATTCCAACCAGACTTGGGTAGGGCTTTTTCATCGGTGGACTCACTCTGGGACATGCATCTCCTTGCAAAGATTGGAAATTAAGCAAGGGAAGAAAAGATAACCCTTATCTTTTGAGCTGCATACAAAAAATCTCATCGCAAATAATTTTTCCAATGTTAATGATGCGATTATGCAAAATAGAATGTATGAGCAAAAGACGTGGTATATCAACGGTAGTATTGTGTGTGAGGGAATTAAAGAAGTTTTAACAAACTTATTCCATAGTTTTGCTTCGGGTTTTAGCCGAAGGCGATTTTACCGTGCCCTTGTATTTACCGTCGCTCCAATGAGTTCCCTGGTTGAGTGAGTTCTTGAAGCACCTTGTCGAGTTGCTTGGGATTGATTTGGTCAACGAAGGCTTGATGCTCGTCATTCTCAATGTAAAGTCCGTAAAGGTGTTGATGCTTTCGGGACTTATAAGTATGGCCTTGTCACGAACAAAAACATAAGGATTATCCGGGTTAGGTGAGTGAGCATAGAATTCTCTTACCCATGAGATGTTACCCGATTCGGTTGATGGCAAAAGATTTGCCACTTTTGATGTGCAATCCTTTTGAAGATGAATGGTTCAAGGCCGAAATCTTGAGATCTGAGTATTCAAAGCCTTGTTCTTCATGAATCTTCCGGCTTTCAAACTTGGATTGAAATCTTTCTTGAACCACCGGTGTAGCAAAAACTTCTTGTATCTTGGTTCTTTGGAGGAACTTGGATGAACTAAAAGTTTAATCTTGGATGCCATGTATGATCTTGGTTGTGAGTAAAAACAAAGAAAAGAAAAGAAACTAAAAAGTTGCAAGATAGAAAATAGGAATAGGTTAAGGGTGATGGGTTTTATAGAATCGATAGGTGGGTGGGATTAGGGTTGAGGGGAAAACGAAAAAGGGTTTAGGGTTTTGTAGGAGTTGTCGACAAGGGTTTTGGTTAGGATGAATTGGAGGCTTTATATAAGCCTTAGATTCAACCCATTAGTTTCCTTGTTGAAGATGTTTTCCTACTTGGTTTAGAATTCCTTCTTTATCTTGAACTTCCTTTCCTACAATTCAAAAACAAATCAAATAAGGATTAAAATTAAAGATAAACTAATAAAGAAAATAAATAAAGATGTGTAATAGGATTCTTAGACTTGAATAAAAAAAAATCTATCCTAAAACTACTAATAATCGGAAAAATAATAAAATAATAAAAAATAATAATCGGAAAAAAAATGAAAAATAAATAATTAAATAATCGACAAAAACAAAAAATAAAAATAAATAAAAATAAAAATATCAAAGGGGAGAGCATGCTCATGCATCTCCTAAATTGACCACTTCCTTGTTACGTTCCACATGGGCACCATTGTAGTGCTTCAATCTTTGTCCATTAACTTTGAATTCATGGTTGTCGAGATGGACTTGATTATCACTTACGCCATGGGAGAATGGTTTGACGACTTCAAATGGTCCCACCATCTTGATTTCAGCTTTCCGGGAAAAGTTTTAGCCGAGAATTGAATAGGAGAACTAGTTGCCTCGGCGTGAATTGCCGTGGCAATAGTTTCTTGTCATGCCATCGCTTTGTTTTCTCCTTGTAGATTCGCATTGTTATAGGCGAGTGCACGGAATTCTTCTATCTCATTGAGATCCATCAAGCGCTTTTGTCCGCACTTCCCAATCCATATTCACGGTCTTGATTGCCCAAGACGCCTTGTGCTCGATTTCCACCGTAGATGACATGTTTTACCATAGACAAGTCGGAAGGGGGACATACCTAAGGGTGTTTTGAATGCAGTGCGATATGCCCAAAGTGCGTCATCTAGTCTTACTGACCAATCCTTCCTTGAGGGATTTACAACTTTCGATATTCCCTTCAACTCTCGGTTGAAGATTTCGCTTGTCCATTGGTTTGTGGGTGATATGCCGTG
Organism: Hibiscus mutabilis; assembly: GCA_019671005.1. NCBI lineage: Eukaryota > Viridiplantae > Streptophyta > Magnoliopsida > Malvales > Malvaceae > Hibiscus > Hibiscus mutabilis. Next base: position 28,275,714 of record CM033721.1, read on the forward strand.
GCGATCTTGTGTGATATGCCGGCGTTGCAACATCTTGGCAATTAGTCTGTTGTCAAAATGCTTGCCCCGTCGCTGATAATTGCTCTCGGCATCCCAAACCGTAAAAATATGTTTTTCTCAGGAATCGTTGCACGGTCTTGGAATCGTCGTTGGGAACTGCAAATGCCTCTACCCATTTAGACACATAGTCGACGGCGAGTAAGATGTAGAGGTTGCCGAATGAAGATGGGAAAGGTCCCATAAAATCGATCCCCATACATCGAACAGCCCACCTCGATGATGTTCGAGTGGCATCTCATGTCGCCTAGAGATATTGCCCGTCCTCCGCAACGATCACATTGCTTGTAAAAGTCTTGGGCATCTTTGTACAATGTTGGCCAATACAAACCGGATTGCAAGACTTTGGCCATGCGGTACGAGTTCCTCCAAAATGTCCTCCATAGGGTGAAGAATGGCATTGCCGGAGTACATTCTCGTTGCTCTTCTTCAGGACACACATCGACGTATAACCCGATCTGCACATTGTTTAAACAAAAGAGGCTCGTCCCAAAAGTAATGCTTAGCATTATGGCGGAACCGCTTCTTCCTTTGGTGAGTAATGCCATACGGAAAAATACCACAAACAAGGAAGTTAACTAAATCTGCGTGCCGTGGTATTGCCGGGCATGTCTTGCCGTAGTGTCTGCTCCCAAAATTGCTGAGGCGTGCTCGTCAAAGACTGCTGCGGCGTCGAGAGTTGCCGAGGCGTGTGCTTTCCATGGTTGCCGAGGCGTCATGGGCTGTCGAGGCGCCAAGGGTTGCCGAGGCGATTAGAATTTGTTCATCCGGGAATGCATCGCATATCTCTAGATCCGCGCCCTCTTCCCTATTATGCGCGTCCAAACGTGATAAGTGATCGCCACTTGATTTTCTGTTCCTTTCCTGTCCTTAATTTCAATATCAAATTCTTGTAAAAGTAATATCCAACGAATCAAACGAGGTTTAGCATCCTTTTAGCAAATAAGTATTTGATTGCCGAATGGTCCGTATGAACAATTACCTTTGTACCAATTAAATAGGATCGAACTTGTCAAATGCGAAAACTACAGCTAGTAACTCTTTCTCCGTTGTTGTGTAATTCACTTGAGCATCGTTAAGAGTTTTACTAGCGTAGTACATCACATGGAAGGTCTTACCTGTGCGTTGGCCTAGGACGCTCCTACCGCAAAATCACTTGCATCACACATGAGCTCAAAAGGTAGCGCCCAACTGTGGAACAACAATGGGTGCCGAGGCAAGCTTTTTCTTTAGGGTTTCAAATGCTTGAGTGCAAGAATCATCAAAATCGAAGACTTTATCCTGTTCAAGCAGATTACACAAAGGTTTAGTGATTTTAGAAAAGTTATGAATGAACCTCCTGTAAAAACCTGCATGTCCGAGAAAACTTCGAATTCCTTTAACCGAATTTGGTGGGGGTAATCTCTCGATCACGTCCACCTTGGCTTTGTCTACTTCAATTCCCTTGGATGAAATCTTATGGCCGAGCACTATTCCTTCATCTACCATAAAGTGGCATTTCTCCCAATTGAGGACTAAATCCTTTTCTTCATCTCTTGCCAACACCCTCTCTAAATTGCCGAGACAGCCGTCGAAGTCATTACCAAAAACTGAAAAATCATCCATGAAGATCTCAAGGAAGTCTTCGACCATGTCTAAAAAGAGCGCCATCATGCATCTTTGGAAGGTTGCCGGGGCGTTACACAATCCGAACGGCATCCTTCGGAAGGCATAAGTACCGTAGGGGCATGTGAAGGTTGTCTTTTCTTGATCTTCTGGTGCTATGGCAATCTGATTGTAACCTGAATAACCATCAAGAAAACAAGAAAAGGGTTTACCTGCAAGACGGTCAAGCATTTGATCAATAAAGGGTAATGGGAAGTGATCTTTCCTAGTGGCTTTGTTTAGCTTTCGATAGTCCATACAAACCCTCCAACCGGTCACACCCTGGTTGGGATAAGTTCATTATTTTCATTGCTTACCACCTGTTATACCTCCCTTTTTCGCACACATTGTACCGGACTTACCCACGCATTATCGGAGATAGGGTATATAATGCCGGCGTCAAGCCACTTGATGATTTCTTTCATTACAACCCCTTTCATGGCATGATTCAGTCTCCTTTGGGCCTCAATTGAAGGTTTGTGATCATCTTCCAACAAGATCTTGTGCATGCATACCGCCAAGGCTAATTCCCTTCAAGTCGGCAATTGTCCACCCTATTGCCTTTTTATGTAGCTTCAACATGTTGATTAGCTTCTTTTCCTGCTCAGTCTGTAACTTAGAGGAAATAATTACAGGTAATGTATTATCGATCCCTAAGTATACATATTTTCATTTGCTCGCAATTGTTTCAACTCAAGAATTGGTGGATTTTCGATGAGGGTTTTTCGATCTTACCTTCCTTACCCGAGTAGTCCATTCAAAGTATGTACTTGGTCGATTGACTAGCCAATTTGCCTCTTCTGGTTGTTCCTCATCGACCGCTCTTCATACTCCTCGGGTTCCTCTTGATCGGCAATGTAGTTGCCGAGGCAACTAAATTCCTCATCGGTTAAACTCTGCCGTGGCATGAAGTAGTTGCCATTCTTCCGATCATCGGCGTGCCTTAGTGTTTGGAACACATTTAGTTTTACTCGCTGGTCATTCACCCTCATTGTGAGTTCTCCTTTTCAACATCAATCAAAGTTCTCCCCTGCCGCTAGGAATGGTCTTCCGAGAATGATAGGCGCATGCTCATCTCGCTTCACAATCTAAAACAATAAAGTCAGCGGAAAAATAAATTTATCAACTTTTACCAAGATGTCCTCGATTTTTCCCTCTGGATGCACATAGGATCTGTCGGCTAGCTGCAGCATAATCATTGTAGGTCTTGCCTTCCCGATTCCTAGTTTCTGGAAAACCGATTTAGGCATCAAGTTTATGCTAGCCCCTAGGTCGCATAGTGCTTTCCCGACATAGTGATTTCCAATAGAACAGGTATTGTGAAACTTCCGGATCCTTCAACTTTGGTGGCATACGGTTGTGCAACATTGCCATGCATCCTCTCTGTCAAGCAATCGTTTCAAACTCTCCTAGCCTTGTTCTTTTGGACACAATGTCTTTAAGGAACTTGGCATAGTTTGGCATTTGTTCAATTGCTTCCACCAATGGTAAGTTGATGTGGACTTGCTTTAGGATATCAAGAAACTTCTTGAATTGGTATTCTTGCTTTTGTCGCCTCAACCTTTGTGGGAATGGTGGTGGAAGTCGGATATCTTCGATCCTTTCATTGGTTTGAAATTTGATTGACGGCATTGCGGGGACATCCGGAGTTGCCGAGGCATTATCAACCCAGGGTTGCCGAGGCATGCTTATCGCAAGTTGCCGAGGCGTCTTTATCGTTGGTTGCCGAGGCATGCTTATTACCGTTGCCGTAGCAATTCTTGGTTCAGCATCCGAGGCTTTGCCGCTAGGTTCGCCTTGATCTTTTTGTGGAGTTTTGTTTTTGACGAGCGGGTTTGGATTTCTCTAAGTTGTTGGCCACTTCTGGTGGTGATTGCCTTACATTGCTCATGGCCGTTCCTCTTGCGACTTGATGATCGCTAGGTAAACCTCCTTGTGGTCTAGTGTTCAGATTTTGAGCAAACCGTCCGACTTGATTTTCCAATGATTTGATTGCCGCCTCTTGGTTTTGCAATCTCATCTCGGTCCTGTTAATAAAAGCATCAGTTCTTTTTATGAAATTACTATTCTCACCCATATAAGATTCAGTTTTCATCATAAAAGCATTTAGAGAATTTTCCAAAGAACTAGATGTTGTCGGTTGTTGCCGCGGCATCCGCTGTCGTGGCATATTCTCGCTGAATCCCGATGCTTGTGTATTCTGATTGTTCTGTTTAGAGCATTGTTGGGATTACTCCATGAAAAATTCGGTGCTTCTTCCAAGCTGGATTGTATGTATTTGACATCATGTTGTTGCCCGATTGTAATTCCCCACATAGAAGCTAGATTCGGATTCTCGCATACATTCGTAAGAATTATGGTTATCGCCACATAACTCACAAAAAGAATCCATTACCTTGACTTCATGTGTGTTGTTTGGTTTTTGCATGTTCTGACCATCTTGGTTAAAGCGGTCAATTGTGCGAAATTGAATCGATGATCCTAGTTCATGTATTGTGGCTTGGCGCCTAACTCCTCCTCTTCTAGTAGATGGGAATTGATAGTCATTCTTGGCCAGCCTGTTTAAAATTTGCATTGCTTCCTCCGGCGACTTATCTAAGAGTATGCCGTTTGCCGAGGCATCTAGCATCATCCTTGTTGGTGTATTCACGGCATTGTAAAACATTGTCACTTGAGTCCACACCGGGAATCTGTAGAGGCATTTGTGTAGAAGTTCTCTATATCGCTCCCAAGCCTCGTACATGGATTCATCATCTGCCTGCCGAAAAGAAGTAATGTCGTTCTGAAGCTTATCGCTTAAATTTGTAGGATTAAATCTAGCAAGGAAATCACGACAAAGATTAGTCCAAGATGCTATGGATCCGGCAGAATGCTATTTAGCCATGCTTTCGCCCTATCCCTCGGTGAATAGGGAATAATCTTAATCGTAAGACATCGGGGTGACTCCGTGTATCTTGAACGAGTTGCAAAATCTCGAGGAAAGATTTCAGATGTTGTCGTGCATCTTCGATTCTTGAGCCGCCAAATTGACCTATTGTGTTGATCATATTAAACATTACCGGTTTCAACTCAAAGTGGTCGGCTTCAATTTCGGGTGCGACAACTCCCGGGTTGAGTCCATCAAGATCTTCTTCAAGATAGTCTCGAATAGTTCTGTTTTCGCAAAGAATCACTCCTCCTCCCGCCGAACATCTTGATTAATATTGCCGCCTTGATTTGCCATTGCTTCTCTTATCCTTCGCCTAAGTCTTTGTAAGGTTCGTTCGATTTCGGATCAAAGGGATATTCTGGTGAAGTCGGTCTCGCCTGGTCATATACCAATGCAAAACCAAAGTTTGTTAGCCCTTTGAATTTTAAACAAGAAAAATAAAAAGAAAGTGCAAGAAAGTAAAAACAAAGTCGCTATTGCCAATCCCGACAACGGGCGCAAAAAACTTGTTGCGCGTAATAAGTGCTACGCAAATGTGCAAGTATACACGTCGCAAGTTATAGTATAAAAGATATCGTCTCCACAGGGATTGGTGCTACTTCAAGAATCTAATCTCTTGCAATGCAAAAAGTAAAAACACAAGTAAAGGATTATAGAAGTTTTAACTAATAACTAATCTAGAAAGCAATTAAGTAAATGAAAAGATGAATTCAATTGAGAGAGATAGGCTAGGTTATCGTGAGTTGAGGTGTGATAGCCGATTGGATTGTCTTGGTAAAAGAGTGCACGGCCAACTCAGTTGCCGTGGCAACTTGCACGACGGGGTTGCCGTAGCAACTAATTGATGGTTGCTTGGGCGACTAGTTGGGCAACTACTTGGGCGATCGGGCAGCAACTTCAAGGTTCGGCGGAGCGTTCTTCAATGGTTTCTTCTTATCCCTAAGTCGAAACTCTAGCTATTTGTGCATGCCTTGATAATACATCCTGCGTGAATCAAGGGTGAACAACAACCAATCTTGCGCTCCTCTTAGCCGTTGAAATCCTTAACTTATTCCTAAGCGGATTAATCTTCACCATCATTGGATTGAATAAAGATCATATTCATTCGTTTCTTGAATCTAACTCTCCCGATATTAGATAAATGGATGAAATCACGAGATCCTCTCCCAATTCACTCGCAAACAATAATAAGAACCAAGAATGAATAAACCTTGAAATAGAAAAGTGCAAACTCTTATTACCTAAACAAAAACCAATAGTTTCTCACAACCACAAAACACAATAACCATAGCCAAGTAAATTTAGTTCATGGCTAGGTTCCAAAGAAACACAAGATAAACAATCCCTAGCATGAACCCAATCGAACAAGGAAGAAAAGATGAAGCTTGTCGAAAATCTCTTGCCCTAGATGCTTGCCGAAAATTCCCCTTGCTTCCTCTCTTGGAGTTGTCGAAATTAACTCTTGCTCTCTCCCTCCTCTGAATTGTCGAAATCTCCTTGATATTTATAGGGCTAGGCCAAAGTCCTTCTTTGAGGAGGAGTTTGAGTTGGAATTAAATTATCTTTAAATAATATAATTCATTATTATAGTTTTATTCCTAATAGAACTTCTCCTATCCTCTTGGAATTTAATTCTTCTTTAATCTCTGCATGGCAATCAAATTCCTTTGGGCTTGGACCTTGCTCCATGTCATCTTGGGCTTGTAAAATCATGAATTTCGACATCCATATTGCTTTTGGTCTTTGTCGACAAATGCCATGGCAACTGGCTCGGCGTCCCCTTCATGCACTGCCCTGGCAACTAGCTCGGCATTGCTTTGGCAAGTGATCCTGCACATACATACACAAAAACACACCAAAGCAGCATCTATTTCCACAAAAATCACCAAGTTATGTAATCAAGCTCAACGATTGAAGGAAACATGGATTAATGCATGAATGGCTAACTATGCAACTAATATGAGCCTAAGTCTAACAATAATTGAGTAAAAAGGGTAAGAAAAATAGTACTTTTGAACACTTATCACCGAACTTGTACGAGTCACAATTTATCACCAAACCACCGTTCTTCAACGGGTATAACTACCCCTATTGGAAGAATAGAATGAGGCTCTTCATCAAGTCCAATGACTACACCCTTTGGGATGTAGTAGAAGATAGTCCAATCATTCCTATGAAGAGAGATGAAGAAGGAAGACTCATTCCAAAGACAAAGGTAGAGATGACAGATGAAGATAGAAGTAGACTACAAGTGAATGACGAGGCCCTACACACCATCTTTTGTGCACTTGGACCCGACATGTACGCGAAGATGTTATCTTGCACAAGTACGAAAGAGGTGTGGGAAAAGCCAGAGACCACCTACGAAGGAACCAACGATGTAAAGGAGACCAAGATTGGAATCCTTAATTTGAGCTACGAGAACTTCAAGATGGAGCCCAATGAGAGCATCTCCAAAATGTTCGATCGGTTCTCTATCATAGTAAATGGTCTTAAGGGCTTCAGTGAGATCATTCCTGAAGACAAGCTAGTCCGAAAGCTACTCTATTCTCTTCCCGAATCATGGGATAGAAAGAGAACCACAATCATCGAGGCCAAGAATTTGAAGACGTTCAAGCTCGATAAATTGGTGGGATCTCTCATTACTCACGAGATCATGAAGAAAGGAAGAGAAAAAGAAAAGAAAAGAGAAAAGAGTGGAAAAGTAAGAGGTAGAGAAAAAGAAGCAAGGAATTGCTCTCAAGGCTTCTCAAGAGGAAAGCAACTCTAGCGAGGATGAGTTTGAAGAATTGGCTATGATAGCTAAGAGATTCGCTCAGTTCATGAAGTCCAAGTGAGGAAGAAAATTTCAAAGAAAAAGAGACTTCAAGAACAAGAACAAAGAATAGGAGAAGGATCAACTCATTTGTTATAAGTGCAAAAGGCCGGGGCATATTAGATTCGATTACCCTCAACTCAAGAAGAAGAGCTTCGAGAAGAAGCTCAAGGCCCATGTTGCTACTTGGAGCGATGAGGAATCATCATCCAATGAAGATGAGCAAGAAGTGGCCAACCTTTGCCTCATGGCTCTTGATGATGATCCTAAGGTAAACTCTAACTCATCTAATTTCGATTTCAATTTTGATGAGCTTCAATAAGCATATGAAGAGTTACAAGAGGTTTACAATGAGTTGGTTGAGAAGTATAAGGAATTGATTTTAAAAAAACAAGAAAATGATTTCTGATTTAAAAACCCAAAACTATTCCCTTTCCAAAACCAACTCAGAACTTGAAAAGAAGATTTTGGTTTTACAAGATGACCTAAAATATTTTCAAAATGAAAATGTTGATTTAAACAATCTTCTTTCCAAAGTTCATGATGATCACTACAGAGTGGTGAATGAACTCAAAGCTTCTTTGAACAAAGTTGGTACTACTACTTTTGAAAAGGGTCAATCTTCTAAAACCAACTATATGAAAATAAACTTTGTGAATCACAAACAAAGAAGCTCTCAAAGGTACCCAAAAGTTAAAAAAGTTAGAAGTGTATGGGTTCCTAAGGAACTTGTAGCTTCTAATAACATTCATGCAATTGCATCTTGGATTCCTAAGGGAACCAAGTATTTGGGAGCTAATTCACATGGACCCAAAATAATTTGGGTACCAAAAACCAAGATTTAATTCTTTGTTTGTAGGGGGAGCGTTGCTACAAGGCCAAAGCTTCAAGTCAAAACACATGGTACCTTGATAGTGGATGCTCAAGACACATGTCCGAAGACTAGAGTAGATTCATAGAGCTAAAGCCAAAGAGTGGTGGAGTGGTGACATTTGGTGACAACTCCAAAGGTCACATTGATGGTATTGGTTCCATTGGTAATCTATCTTTTATACTCATTGAAGATGTTTTATATGCCAATGGTCTAAAACATAACTTGTTGAGCATTAGTCAATTATGTGATAAGGGTTTTAATTTTCTTTTTGATGTTAATGGTTGAAATTTTTTTGACATTAAAACAAATAAGATAATGCTCATTGGTCATCTCATAGGTAACATTTACATGGTGTATTTAGATGACATTCATACATCCCAAGCATGTTTGGTTGCTAAAGATAAAAATGATGCATGGTTATGGCATAGGAAACTAGGGCCTGCTAGCATAAGTGTTTTAGAGAAATTAGTTTCCCAAAATCTAGTAGGAGGTTTACCTAAGCTAAAATTTTCTTTACATAAAATTTGTGATGCTTGTGCTAAGGGTAAACAAAAACGTGTCTCTTTTAAATCCATTAATGATGTTTCAACTAGTAGGGTATTACAATTGATCCATATGGATCTTTTTGGGCCAATTAGAACTACTAGCTTGGGTGGAAAATCATATGCATGTCTTAATAGACGATTTCTCTAGATACACTCGGGTTCTCTTTTTAATTACTAAAGATGAGGCTTTAGAAAAATTCATCACGTTTTCAAAAATCACTCAAAATGACCTTGGTCAAAACATTTCACATATTAGAAGTGACCATGGAACGGAATTTCAAAATCTTGGTTTTGAGGATTTTTGTAACTCTAATGGTATTAGCCATAATTTTTCCGCACCTTGCACTCCTCAACAAAATGGGGTAGTTGAGAGGAAAAACCGTACTTTAGAAGAAATGGCTAGAACCATGCTTTGTGAAAACAATTTACCTAAGTATTTTTGGGCGGAAGCCACAAACACCGCTTGTTACATTATTAACCGAGTAATGATTAGGCCAATTTCATCCTTTTGGATGCAAGTGTTTTGTTTTAAATAATGGAAAAGATCGTTTAGGTAAATTTGATGCAAAAAGTGATGAAGCTATTTTATTAGGTTACTCTTTAAATTCTAAAGCCTATCAAGTTTTTAACAAAAGAACCTTAGTTGTAGAAGAGTCTATACATGTGGTTTTTGATGATAACCTCCTTCTGAGAAAGGATTCTTGTGATGATGATGGCGTAGGAATCATTGAAGCCAATGACTGTGGACAATCATCAAAGGTTGATGAGGTTCTAACCAAAGAAGAAGAAGCACAAGATCCTCACATAGAAGCCTTGAAGGACATGAATCTTGAGGAAAAAGAAGTGAGCTACCCAAGGGAACTCAACTATGTCAAAGGTGGTGAAATCTTGGGTGATCCATCCAAGGGGGAAACTACTAGATCCTCTCTTAGATTAATGAATAATGTTGCATTCATTTCATGCATTGAGCCTAAAAATATCGATGAAGCATTAAAAGATGATTTTTGGATATTGGCCATGCAAGAAGAACTTAATCAATTTGAGAGGAGTAAAGTATGGACATTATTTGATAGACCTAGTGATAAATCTACTATAGGAACTAAATGGGTGTTTAGAAACAAGCTAGATGAGAGTGGTAACATAGTGAGAAACAAGGCTAGACTTGTTGCTCAAAGGTTACACTCAAGAAGAGGGAATTGATTTTGATGAAACATATGCACCCGTAGCTAGAATGGAAGCTATTAGGATTCTTCTTGCATTTGTATGTTATTATGAATCAAGCCTTTTCAAATAGATGTAAAAAGTGCATTTTTAAATGGTTTTATTAATGAAGAAGTGTATGTTGAACAACCACCCAGTTTTGAAGATCCAAATTTTCCAAATCATGTTTTTAAATTAACTAAAGCTTTATATGGTTTGAAAAAAGCTCCTAGAGCTTGGTATGAAAGGCTTTCAAACTTTTTGATTGAAAAAGGTTTTGAAAAAGGCAAGGTAGACACTACACTTTTTATTAAAAGAAATGACAATGACATCTTAGTAGTACAAATTTATGTTGATGATATAATTTTTGGTTCTACTAATGAGTTGTATTGTCAAGAGTTTTCTAAGTTAATGTAAGGTGAGTTTGAGATGAGCATGATGGGGGAGCTCTCATTCTTCTTGGGACTCCAAATCAAGTAAAGGAAGGATGACATCTTTATCAATCAAGCTAAGTACATCAAGGATATGCCCAAGAAGTTTGTCTTGGTGAATGTGAAGCCTCAAGTCACACCAATTAGCTCATCTATAAAGCTTGACAAAGATGAAGGATATAAGTATGCTGATTCTAAACTTTATCGCTCCATGATTGGTTCTTTGCTTTACCTTACCGCAAGTAGACCCGACGTTATGTTTAGTGTTTGCTTGTGTGCTAGGTTCCAAGCTAGTCCTAGAGAATCACACCTTATAGCCATTAAGAGAATCTTTAGATACCTTAGAGACACACCATGTTTAGGCCTTTGGTATCCTAGAAACTCATCCTTTGTCCTTCATGCTTATTCCGATGCAGATTATGGGGGTTGTAAGATAGATAGAAAAAGTACCTCTGGCACTTGCCAATTTCTAGGTAGTATGCTCATATCTTGGTTCTCTAAGAAACGAAATAGCGTAGCTCTATCTACCACCAAAGCGGAATATATATCAGCCGAAAGTTGTTGTGATCAAGTCCTTTGGATGAAGCAACAACTTCTAGACTATAGAATTGATGTAGGTAACATACCCCTTAAGTGTGACAACACTAGTGCCATATGTCTCACTAAGAATCCCATCCAACATTCTAGAACCAAGCATATATAAGACATTATTTCATTAGGGATCATGTCTTAAAAAATGATGTTGTTCTAGAGTATGTTGATACCTCAAACCAACTAGCAGACATTTTTACCAAACCATTAGACAAAGAGCATTTTTTGACTCTTAGGAGAGAGTTAGGTTTAACCAGTCTCTCTTGAACCTTTATAGCCCTTTAAGGTCAAAAATTTGCTTGGATTAAATTGATTGATATGCATGTGTGATTTTTCTTCTTGATGCATCTATTCTTGTTGCTAGGGGAGTATGTATCCATGTTAGACCATACATGTTGTTCACATATCATCTGCATGAATTTTGGTTTGAATAAAATTGAACTTTTGAGCAACTTGTGGCCTAAAATACATTCTCTGGGTTATCCGTATCGAAATGGGTGAAGGTGTTTCGATATACCATTCTTGACTCAACCAAGATTGCATTTCTCAGCACAAGTGTATCGATACGAGTCTAACCGTATCGATACAGGTTTAAGAACGCGTTTTGGTACAGTTGAGTTTGTACCGATACGAGACTCGTGTTTTGGTACCCTCCTAGGCGTACCGGTACACCTGTTTCGATACTTTCGCAACCCTTTTTAGGAAGGTTTTGATTTTATTTGGAAAAATTAAGAAAACACGGAGTCGCCACCAATATTTTTTTTACAGAAAATGTGATTGGATCACTTTTAAAACAAGGGTTATTTTAATAAACATTTTTTTTAACAAAACAACAATTTTGGTCCACGAAAATAAGAGAAAATATGTTTGGGGGTCGATTATGTGTGGGGAAGGATTAGCACCCCCCACAACACTCAAAAATTGGTACCTAATTTATTTCAAAAAGTGTTCTGAAAATTGGAATTTCCAAGTTCATAAAATTTTGATTTATTTGTCCGCTTAGTGAATACGAGTCTATATTAATGGCCTTATCGCCCGGGAAGTGAGCTTTAATCACCACCAACACTCCTGGCGCTAACCCGTCATTCGCGCTTGATAAGACACCGCATTAATTAAGTTTTCACTTTTTAACAAATCAACAAAAAAATTATGTTAAAGTCTTTTAATTAAAACCTAATTAGTGATTAATCCCTAAAAGAAAAGTCTAAATTTGTTTTAATTATTAAGGTTATGATATTTAAAGTGTATTTTAATTCAAAACATGAAAACCATTTTTCATCATACAAGTTTCTATTCTAAGCTTTCAAAGAACGTAACCCTAGGATTTTGACACACATACACATATTTACATAAGAAAACAAGATACAACTAATTATGTAGGTTAAAATAAACAACTAAATCAATGCTAAATCTTAAAATAAAGAAAAGGGATATTTTTCTTTTATTTTTAAAATAGAAAATCAGAATTAGGGATTTAATTGGAAAAAAAAGCAAAATGTGAAGGTTAAATTTGAAATAAGAGTGAAATTTGGTGGTCAATTTAGAAGAAAAGGGACAAAATTGAAAAGATTGAAAACTGAAGGGCTGTAGTATAAGGCCCGGGAAAGAAAGGCGCAGATTGACAAGCGGGTATTGGTCGGGTTGGTTTATAAAGCCTTTATCAAAAAAAATATTATTCCTTTTTTATTAAAGAAGATCATAACCAGTTCTATCGAAATTCTCTGAAATGTTCTTCGTGTTCTTCATGAAATAAAGAACACATGAACATCTGTCGTGCCGGCCGCCTTCCACTGGCACCAGCTGCTGTTGCTGGTGGCGAAATTCCCAGAAACCACCTATTTTCCCAAATTTTGGTGATCCCAAATCAAGCTTTTTCCTCGTCAAAGTTGCATCGAAACAAAATTCGCGGTAGCGCTACATAAAACTGAGGTAAAAACTTCCCTTTTCTTTAGTTGAATTCGAAATATAAACAAATGAAGAAGAAGAAATTACCAGAAAGCTTGCTTCTTTATTCCTTTGAAAACTGCAATTAAAAGTGCTAACCTCTGCTAATCCGTATGCTATTTCAATATATTTTTGTGTAACTTTGTATGAATCGTGTGTATCTAGTGTGTATCTGTTGTTTTTTTACATGGATTACAATAGGTATTTATAGGTACAAATTTGCTTGCATTTCAAGCTCAAATCCCTTTTCTGTCTTGGTTTCAATTTTAGCTTGATTCTCGCCATAGCTTTATTTTAGGGATCATATCCTATGACTTTGGTGGACTTTGCTTCTGTTTTGGGATTTAATCCCTTTTCCTTCTTTTGCATGTTTCTGATGGCTTCGAATCAACGAGGGAGACGCCGACAAGGAACAATTCGTGACAGAAATGGCTCGGATGCTCATCGGAGAAGATGAATCGGCTGGTGGAAGCTTGAACGGCGGGCGCGTGGCTGCCACGCTCGAGTGGTGATCCTTGTGTCTCGTTGCTGATCGATTTGAGCCGTTAGATTGCTCCTCGATCTAATGGTTGGGGAGTGCAGCTCTTGATCTTTCCTCCAGCTAGGCATAATCTACCCTGTTGGATCAATTCCTGATCTAACGGTCCCCTGTTAGTAGTGCACAAGACTAGAAGAACGACATTAGGGCCTTTAGGGTTTATTGAAACTGGGCCGAGCAGGCCTCTATGTAATCTCAAATGGACTCATTATTCTTTTGTAATGGACTCTTTATTTAATGGACACTAAATTATATCTAATGGATCTTCTATTGTTTTTATATTGGACCGAATAAAAGCAAGTGGACTTGGGCTTTTATTTAATGGACTGTGTTTTTTATTTTGGGTTTTATACTAACTATTATATTAACTACTAACTAAGACACTAACAAAAAATGTATATAGTTATGATAATGCTATCACATCAATATTATATAATACTAACACATATCAATAATACTAACAACAATATAACACTAACGTATAACAATTATACTAATTACAACAACAATATAACACAAGTGAAAAATTAGTGACAACAGATACGCCTCGTGGCGTATCGATATGCGTTGACGCAAAATCTTTAAAAGAGTCCTTAAAAGGGTTTTCTTCTTTAAACAAAATCCTAATCAAACCTAAACTCTCTCAAAAACCCTAATATTTTTTTATAAATACCTATCAAAACCTTTTTTTCATCAAATCTTTTGAGGGTTTTTGTTCTTTAAAACAAGTATAAGCTCTCTCTCATCAAATTGGTGCATTTTCATTCTTCATTCATCCAATTCCATAACTCAAGGTATATTTTCATTTTCGTTTCTTTTGTTTTTTCAATTCCGTTTATTTTTACATACTGGTTTTAGTTAGTTTTTATCTAAAAAGTATACTTATAGTATGGGTTTTGAAGTTTTTGCAATAATTCTTTAAAATTTGATTTTTTATTTGAATATAAAAATTGTATCGTTTATTTTTATAATCTATTTTTTGAAATTCTTTTTACCAAAATTTCTTTTTATATTTGTATATGTTTTTAAACTATATTGTATATTTTTTAACAAAAACCTTGAGCATTGAATTATTTATTGGATCAAATATGATGATTTATGCATACACTATTTTTGTGCCTTAAAATTATTTTTCAGATTATCTATGGCACCAAGAAAGAGAGCTAGAACAAGCGAGGTTGGCGAGTCTTCAACCGAAGACAATTCAACTCGTCCCAACCTTAGTGTCATTTTATCAAAAGAGTTTTTTGACCCTGACGGCTTTAAATAACTTCAAGCAATACAAAAACTACAAAATCCGTCGCGAAAAAGTAACATCTCTTCCATTTTTAGACTTTGAACGTTTCAAGTTTAAATATCTTCATCCTTTGAGACGTTGGAATTTTATTCAATATTTTGGCTATCCCAGGTTTTTGTACCGTAATCTTGTTTTGATTTTCTTTTCTAATGCCCGGTCCATCCCCAACCAAAACCATTATAAGGTCATTTCTATTGATTCATTCTTAATGGAGAAGAAATTCAGTATTGATGTTCAAACTCTAGTGAATGTTTTTGGGATAGAAGATGAGGGAATAACCGATGAGGACTCAATGGGACATGTTCTAGGCAGTTCTGTCACTGTTCTTGATGCTCATGATCGCATCTTATACTTAATGATCACTTTTTGGTTTTGTCCATCCGATGGAAAGTTTTCCACTATCAGACAAGTGGACAACTTTTGGATTAGATGTTTTCGTGAAGAAAAGCAGCCCAATCTTGCTCAACCGACACACCTCTATAGTTTCATCCTTCATTTATGGGATAACAATGAGTTACTTGTTTACTCAAATGGAAATTGATTGCTCACAAGATTTTCCTGAGCCTCTTACCGATCCCATTGATGATCGCTCTCTTGTTCATGCAAAGTTTCACTATTTCAGTGGTGAGTGGCTACGTCTCACCGAGCTTCGACATGATGCAATCTCCAAAGTACCAAAAGCTCCTCCACAAGCCACCCTCAAGCTCTGGTAGCTCCATCGACTATGGATGCTCTCATGGCTTATCTCAATGAGCAATTCACTACATTGAACACCTCTATGACCTCATTGAAGACAACCATTGTAAGAATCTGTTTTGGTACGGTTCCATCCGTATCGATACAGCCTTTATATGGGATAAGGTTTTTACTCAGGCATTTCAATTCGGTGCCATCCATTTCGATACGGCCGTTATACTAGGTTTAAGATTTAAGAACAACATACTGATACGGCTACTAGCGTATCGATACAGTGGTTAAGAATTTTCATTTATGATTCGAATGTTGCCTTGTTAGTTATTGGAAACGTGCAATTTTGAAAATTAGTTAACCCGTATCGATACACCTTTAAGGTGGACCAATACAGGTTCAGACAGTAGCCCAAGTGAGCAAAATTGCATTAATACGACCTTGCCCATTTTGATTCGCCCCTTGTTTTACACTGAGATTATACCGATACGCTTTCCAGCGTATTGATATGCCCTTTATTTTACCTGCACAATGGCTCTTTCTATTTTCAGGTCTGTACCGATATGGCCTCTCGTGTATCGATACGGGTAGTTGCAGAAGTGCATTTATGGTGGGAAGAAGAGGGCCCAATGGCTATATTTATGATGGCAACAATCCAAACGGCTAGAAATCAATGAGAAGGTATAAAAGCAAGCCTCCAAAGCCTCAGCAACAATGATTGAACATATTTGTAACATCCAAGCATATATCCAAACCCTTGAGCTTAAAGAGTCAAATTATTGTACCCTACTTGTTGTAATTTTTATTGTATACATTTCTTTCAAGTTTGGGGAGAGTTTATTTGTAATTTGGGAAACAAATCAATCTTGTGAGAGATACTTTTAAGTTTGCCATTTCTTCTTTGTAAAGTGAGAGTCTTGGGTTAATCTTTGGGTAGAAAGATTAACCGATTTATAAAGGTTTCCTCCTAAGCCTAGAAAAGGGGAAAAATATCTAGTGGATATTGGTTCAAAATTCTTAGTGGGAGCTAAGGTAGTGGATGTAGAGCTTGTTCGAAGCTTGAACCACTATAAATCGCCTTGTCTTCAATTTTTATCTTTTCAATTTGCTCATTCCAATTTCAAAAAACCAATTCACCCCATCTTGGCCAATTACACATCGATTGATCCACTCAACAATATATTTATAGTTTTTATTCACTTGTTTATTTTTGCTATATTTATAATGAATTATATATATACCCAGAAAAAAATTAGGGTATTACAACTGCCCCTCTTTACTTATTGTTGTGGAACAGGAATAGGGTAAAGACTAAAAAGACACAAATTTTGTTCAAACTGGTCAGCTATTTCTCTGAGTTGCAAGGTCTTATTCTTATGAACTTTCTTTCCTTCTTCCCCTCTAAAAGCTTGAACAAGTTCTTCTCATTTGGAGCATCCCAATCTTCCTGTCAAGGGTAACCGTAGGGTCTGAACTAGCTCTTCTCATTAAGAACTCTATCTTCTTCTCATTATGAATTCTATCTTCATTGGGCGAACTGTTCTCATTAGGAATTCTTTCTTCACTGGGGTTGAACTCTTTACATTAGGAGCTCTATCTTTGCTGGGTGAACTCTTCACATTAGGAGCTCTTTCTTTGCTGGGTTGAACTCTTCACATTAGGAGCTCTATCTTCATGGAGCGAACTCTTCATATTGGGAGCTATTTCTTTCTTCATCAATTTCCTGTCAAAACAAACTAATGTATTTGAATGAGGGTTAGTATGACCCTAATTTTCTATATAATGCATGAACCGTGATTCATTGAGATTAATAAATTAGCTTCTGCTCTTTAGGGATCCATTTGGTGCTTCTTTTTTAACTCTCATTTCCTTTGGTCTCTCATCTCACATTCAGGATTGGCCTTGAGAACCCCCTTTCTGCGTTTCTGGCCCTTTGCTCTAAAGCACCCTTTCGTGTTTTCACTTTAGGTTGATTTTCTCGAAGTGCCCTTTCAGGTTTTTACTTCAGTTTTTCCTCTTTTCTCAAGGCGCCTTTTTAGGTTTTCACCTTGTTTATTTTTTTTCTATTTTCTTTTTCTCATTTTATTTTATTTTATTTTATTTTCTTTTTTTCTTTTTTCTTTTATTTTCTTTTTCTTTCTTTTTTCTTTTCTTTTTTTTTCTTTTGAACCAAATTGATCACATCAATGTCTTGACTATCAAACAATTCACATTTCTTGACAAAAAACATGGAACTACAGATCTGGGGAATTGAAAACAATGACTCCACATATGGGGATACTATCATAGCCCATCAATGCCTCAGAATTATCTTCAAACTTCATAAACTTGTGGTTCCAAACATCTCACCATGAGCACGATGATAAAAAAATCTTTGTTCTTCGGGTGACAGACTTTGTTGTCAACCATACCAGTTTGGGGATCTCCACTAAAGCCTAACACGATGCTTTTCTTCAATAACCACCATGAACCTTGGGCTTCAACTCTAGTAACCATTCTTATTTCTAGATTTATACCAATGTGAGACTCAATACCCTCTTCGCTTTATACATTCTTCTTCAATAACCTATATTGTTAAAGTTCACCTGCATCTTTCAAAACATAGCAATACCAAGAAATTGTTTATTTTTTATACATTATATCAGCCATTTCATGATGCTTTAGAATTTAAGAAAGCTCGTAAGAAAATTCATGAATTTTATTGAAGCTTATAAGTTGAGATGCAATAGAGTTTTAGAAAAGTCATGGCAAACTGAAACAACAAAATCAAGAAACAAAGTCAGATCTTCGGGCATCCATAACATGAAGGATACAACAACCCCATCGACCAATGTAACCTTGAGCTCGAGCCCTTGTCCAGCAGACTTTGAACGTTGTTAAGATGTTTAAAGGTGTGAAATCCCTTTCGAAATACTAGGTTTCTGAGAGGTTCTGATTGTCAGATGCCTATGCCGAATATTTTTGAGTCGCCCTTTACAGGTTTTAACTCAGATCCTCATTCGGTTTCAAGACGCCCTTTGTGGGTTTTCATCTTGAACCCCTATTTTCTTTTTTTTTTCTTTTTATCTTTTTTTTTCTCTTTTTTAAAATATCTAAAGTGCCTTTATTTTCTTATTTTCTTTTATTTTGCGAAGTGCCCTTTCGGGTTTTCACTCCGTTTTTCTTCTTTTTTGTTCTCTTTTTGAATTCTTCAAGCATAATATTTCTTAACTAAACCTGAGTTCACTGGCTTGTGCAACTCTTTACCATCCATTTTAGTTAAGATCAATGCTCCTCTGAAGAAAGCCTTTTTGACAACATATGGCCCCTCCCAGTTAGGCATCCATTCCCCACATAAATCTCGATGAATTTGAAAGATCATTTTTAGCACTAAATCTCCCTCTCGGAATTCTCTGGGTCGAATCATGAGCCCGCATCATTCTTTTTTGGTACATTTGTTGTGACAGGTAGCCTTTAGCCTCTTTTCCTCAATGAGGTTCAACTGGTCAAATTGAGCCTGCACCCATTCTGCGCCATCCAGCTTTACTTCAGATAAAACCCATAAAGAAGGAATTTCAACCTCTATTGGGAATACTGCATTTATCCCGTAGACTAAGGAATAAGGTGTTGCCCCAGTAGAAGTTCGTACAGAAGTTCGATATGCGAACAAAGAAAATGGAAACTTCTCATGCCAATCTTTGTATATTTCTGACATTTTTGATATAATCTTCTTGATATTCTTGTTTTCCGCCTCCACTACCCCATTCATCTTAGGGTGGTAAGTCACAAAATTGTGATGAATAGTTTTAAGCTGCCCACACGTTTCTGCTATTACTTTGTTGTTGAAGTTGGTGGCATTATTGGGAATGATTCTTTCTAGTAATCCATATTGACAAATGATCTCCTTCTTCAAGAATTTACTGATTGTAGATTTGGTGATATTGGCATATGAAGCTGCTTCCACCCATTTGTAAAATAATCAATAACCACAAGGATGAAGCAATGTCCATTAGAGGCTTAGGGGTGAATTTAACCAATGACATTCATTCCCCATACTACAAAAGGCCATGGTGAGTTCATCGTATGTAAAGGTACAGTCAGAGCATTTATTCTGTCAGCGTATATCTGACATTTATGACACTTCTTAGAATATTCAATGCAATCTCCCTCCATAGTCGACCAGTAATAACCATATCTCATAATTTTCCTGGCCATTGCAAATCCATTAGCATGCGTTCCGCAAATTTCATCGTGTACCTCTGTCAAAATTTCTCTGGCTTCCTGGGAATTGACACATCTTAACAAAATTTGATATTTGCCCTGTTTGTATAAAATTTCACCATCAAGCACATACCCTGAAGCCATCCTTCTAATGGTTCTTTTGTCATTATCATTCGCTTCCTTGGGATAAGCTTGGTATTTGACGTACTGCAAGATATCAAAATACCAGGGATTTCCATCTATTTCTTCCTCTATGCCATAACAATGAGCATAGGTATTGTAGCTCTATATTTGAATTGGCATCATATCCTCAGGTTTGTTGGCCAAGAATACTGAAGCCAGTGTAGCTAAAGCATCCTCTATTTGGTTATCTTCCCTGGGGATATACATGAAGGTAATTTCTTTGAACTCTTTTATCATTTTAAGGATCAACTTTTGATACTCAATCAATTTGGCATCTTTTGTTTCCCACTCTCCACGAAGCTGGCAGATGACCAGTGTTGAATCACCGTACACTTTCAAGTTTTCTATATTTCTTTCGATAGCAGCTTGCAACCCCATAACACATGCTTCATATTCTACCATGTTGTTGGTGCAAAAAAATTCTAACTTGCTTGTGAAGAGATAGTGCACATTGTTTGGGGAGATTAACATTTCTCCAATTCCTCGTCCTAGGGCATTAACGGCCCCATCAAAATACAGTTTCCAAGTTTCATTATCTAGGATTCTGTTTTCTTCCATGGAGATATTCATCACGTCTTCATCAGGGAAATCAAAGTTTAGAGGCTCATAATCTTCCGAAGCACGACTTGCCAAGAAATCTGCTATGGCGCTTCCTTTTATTGCCTTCTGGCTCACATATACAATGTCAAATTCTGATAACAATATTTGCCAACAAGCCAGTCTTCCAGTCAACACTAGTGCTTCCATTAGAAACTTCAATGGGTCAAGCTGAGATATCAACCAAGTAGTATGGTATAACATGTACTGTCTGAGTCTACGGGTTACCCAAACCAAAGAACAACACAATTTTTGAATTTGTGAATATCGTTCTTCACACTCTGTAAACTTTTTGCTTAGATAATAAATGGCTCTTTCTTTCTTCCCTGTTTCATCATGTTGCCCCAGCACACACCCTATTGAGTGTTAATAGACCGTTAAGTAAAGAATGAGTGGTCTGTCTAGAACCGGTACAACTAGTATCAGACCATTCATTAGGTATTTATTAATCTTGTCAAACTTTTCTTGGCATTGTTCATCCTATTCTAATGGGTTACTCTTTTTAAGCAATCTAAAGATTGGATCACACTTATCGGTGAGCTGAGAGATGAATCAAGAAACATAATTTAGCCTCCAAAAGAATCCCCGAACTTCTTTTTGTGAGCTAGGCGGCTGTAGGTTCTGAATTGCTTTCACCTTATCTGGATCTATCTCAATTCCTTTTCTACTGACAACAAATCCCAGGACATTTCCTGACGTTACTCCAAAAGTGCATTTATTAGGATTGAGTTTCAACTGATACTTATTTAGTATTAAAAACAACTTTCTCAGGTTCTAGATATGCTCTTCCTCAGTCTGGGATTTGGCAATCATATCATCCACGTACACCCCAATCTCTTTGTGCATCATGTCATGGAATAGGGTTACCATGGCTCGTTGGTACATGGCCCCAACATTCTTCAATACAAAAGGCATTACTTTGTAACAATATGTGCCCCATAGGATTATGAATGTCGTCTTGTCCATATCCTTCATGTTCATGTTTATCTGATTGTACCCTGAAAATCCATCCATGAAAAAGAACCATGAATGTCCTGACGTATTGTCAACCAGGATTTCTATGTGGGGCAAAGGAAAATTACCCTTCCGGCTAGCTCTATTCAAATCTCAATAATCTACACACATGCGTACTTTCCTATCTTTCTTTGGTATTGGGACTATATTAGCTACCCATTTTGGATATCGAGATACTTCAAGAAAGCCGTCATCAATCTTTTTTTTTACTTCTTCTTTTATCTTTAGTACCATCTCTGGTCTCAATCTTCTGAGCTTCTGTTGAACTGGTTTACATTCTAGTCTTATGGGCATTTTGTGTACCACTATGTTGGTATCCAATCTTGTCTGTTAAGAGTTCAAAAGTACTATTTTTATAACCATTTACTCAATTTATTGTTAGACTTAGGCTTATTCTAGTTGCATTTTTCGTCATTCATGCATAATTGCATAGTTTCCTTTACCGTCATGCTTGATTTTATAATCAAGTTGTTAATATGGAAAAAGATACTGCGGATGTGTGTTTTTTTGTGTGCAGGATCAAATTGCCCAAGCAAGTAGAAAATTGTCAAGGCTATTAAGGATAAGAATAGGAGCTGCAGATTTTGAAGATAGGATAAATCCAATAAATTTGAGTTAATTACAAGAAGCAATGATAGATGCTAGAAGAGTTGAACTTCCATGAAGAAATTCAAAGGAGATTAAATTCCAAGAGTTTTATGAGGAGTTTTTGGATGAATAAAAATATAATAATAAAAGATATTTATTTCTTTTATTCTATTTAATTCCAACTTAACTTCCTCCTCAAGAAAGACTTTGGCCTATCCATCTCCTATTATTAGAAGACCTAGCCGCTTACTTCAACATGTTTGACTAAAGAGAAAAACTAAGGGACTGTTCGAATTCTTTATCTTCTTCCTCTTTGTTCGATTAGATTCATGCTAGGGAGATTTTATTTTGTATTCCTTTTGCACTCAGCCATGAACTAGTTTTGTTTGGCTTGGGTTATTGTGTTTTTTGTGGTTGTAAGAATGATTGGATTTGTTTAGGTATTTGAGTTTGCAAATTTAATTCAAGGTTTGTTCATTCTTGGTTCTTAATTTTGATTGCGAGTGAATTAGGAGAGGATCTCGTGAATTCATCCATTTATCTAATATCATGAGAGTTAGATTCAAGAAACGAATGAGCATGGTCTTTATTCAATCAATTGATGGTGAAGACTAATTCGACTTAGGGATCAGTTGAGAATTTCAATGGCTAAAAGGAGCGCAAGATCGGTTGTTGCCCACCCTTGGTTCACGCAGGGATGTATTATCAAGGCATGCACAATTAATAGTGTTTCGAGTTAGGGATAACGAGAAACCATTGAAGAATGCTTCGCCGAACTTTAAAGGTTGTCGCCCAATTGCCCAGGCAATCGCTCCATTCCCAATTGCCCAGGCAATCGTAGAATTGCCCATGCAATATGACTGGATCCAATTGACGAAACAATTGAGCTACTCTAGCACTCAATTACCATGACAGTCCATTCAATTATCACGCCACGACTCACAATAACCCGACCTACTCTATCTTATTAGATTACATCTCTATTCTTTTTAATTGCTCATTTGCTTTACTTGTTAATTATAACTCCTATTATTACCAATTTGTGTTTTTACTTTCAATGCGAGAAGTTAGAATCCAGAAATAGCACCAATCCCCGTGGAGATGATATCTATTCTATACTATAACTTACGACGTGTACACTTGCACTAATTGCGAAGTACTCAATACGCGCAACAAGTTTTTGGCGCTGTTGCAGGGGATTGTCAATAGCGACTTTGATTTTTATTTCTTGCACCTTTGCTTCTTTTTGTTTTATTTTTTGCTAATCGGTTTCAAGGGGATAACATTCTTTGGTTTTGCATCTGTGTATGACCAGGGCGAGACCAATAGCACAAGACTACCCACTTGAACATGAGATAGAACGAGTTCTTCATAGAAGAAGACGAGAACAACGGACAACAATGGCAGAACAACCTATTAATCCAGTCGGCAATTTGAATGTTGACAACAATCTAAATGTCATAGCAAGAGGAGGAGGAGCTGAAGTCGAACAACCTATCCAGAACAGGCCCATCCGAGACTACTTAGAAGAAGATCTCAATGGTTTCAATCCAAGAGATGTCGCACTTGAAATAGAAGCCACCCACTTTGAATTAAAACCTGTGATGTTCAACGTGATCAATACAATTGGTCAATTTGACGGGTCGGCAACTGAAGATTCCAGACAACATCTCAAATCATTCATGGAGATTTGCAATTCACTCAAACTACAAGGAGTCCATGAGGATATCCTACGGCTGAAATATTTCTCTATTCACTGAGGGATAGGGAAAAACGTGGTTGAATAGTATTCCATTCAGATCTATAGGATCTTGGACGGACTTATGTTGTGATTTCATTGCTAGATTTAGCTCTACAAATATGACTGATAAGTTGCGTAACGATAATACTTCTTTTCGGCAGGCAGATGATGAATCCATGTACGAGGCTTGGGAGCGGTACAAAGAGCTTTTACACAAATGTCCCATGCACGGATTCCCAGTGTGGACACAAGTGATGATGTTTTACAACTCAGTGAACACGCCGACAAGGATGATGCTAGATGCCTCGGCAAATGGCATACTCCTCGACAAGTCACCTGAGGAAGCAATAGAGATTCTGAACCATCTTGCCAAGAACGATTATCAGTTCCCAACTACCCGAAGGGGAATAGTTAGACGGAATGCCACAATAAATGAGCTTGATTCATCAGGATCTATTTCTGCACAACTGGCCGCGTTAACCAATTTGGTTAAAAATATGTAGCAACCAAGTAACACACAGAAGATCAAGGTAGTAAATTCAATTTGTGATTTATGTAACGGTAACCAAGATTCTTCTGAGTGTTTGCAGAACCTAGAATCTAGCTTTTATGTTGGAAACTACAACCGGAACAACAATGTGATGTCCAACGCCTACAATCCATCCTGGCAAAAGCATTCAAATTTTTCATGGAGTAACCCGAATAATGCTCTTAATCAAAATGTTCAGAATACACATGCATCGGGATTCCAACAGAACATGCCTCAGCAATAGATGTTGCAGCAACAGTCTACACCCTCTAGTCCTTTGCAAAGCTCTCTCAATGCCTTCATGTTAAAAAACTAAATCTTATATGGTTGAGAATAGTAATTTTATGAAGAAGACTGATGCATTTATGAACAAGATAGAGATGAGATTGCAAAATGAAGAGGCAACTTTGAAATCCTTGGAGACACAAGTGGGGCAATTCGCTCAGAACTTGAATATGAGACCACCAGGCGGTTTACCTAGCGATATTGAGGTCGCCAAAGGAATAGGCCATGAGCAGTGTAAAGTAATCACCACTCGGAGCGGACGAAAACTTAATGATGCACTTGCCCAACCAATAAACCGACCAAAAGAGCAATCCCTTGATCAAAAAGAAGTAATCAGCGAGAACCCCTCACCTAAAATTGATAAAACAGAAATTGCCCAGGCAATTCCAGATGCCCAGGCAATTCCAATTGCCCCGGCAAGTCCAATTGCCCAGGCAAGTTGTGATGAAAATCCTAGAAAGAAAGACGAGGATATTCAAATTCCACCACCATTCCCATAGAGATTGAAACGACAAAAGCAAGAGTATCAATTCAAGAAATTCCTTGATATCTTGAAACAAGTCCACATCAATTTACCATTGGTGGAAGCAATCGCTCAAATGGAAAATTATGCTAAGTTCCTTAAAGACATTGTCTCTAAACGAACGAGGATAGGAGGATTTTAAACTGTTGCTATGATAAAAGGATGCATGGCCATGTTGCACAACCGAATTCCACCTAAGCTTAAGGATCCCGACAGCTTCACCATACCATGTGCAATTAGAAATCACTATGTCGAGAAGGCATTATGCGATCTTGGAGCAAGTATAAACCTTATGCCGAAATCGGTCTTCCGACGATTGGGAAAAGGGAAGTCGAGGCCAACAACAATAATGCTACAACTTACGGATAAATCCTATTTGCAACTGGAGGAAAAATCGAAGATATCCTGGTAAGAGTTGATAAGTTTATTTTTCCTACTGATTTTATTGTTTTGGATTGTGAAGCAGATGAGTTCGCACCTACTATCCTTGGGAGGCCGGTTTTAGCGATAGGAAGGACCATGATCGACGTGGAAAGAGGAGAACTCACTATAAGGGTAAACGATCAACAAGTTAAACTGAATGTTTTCCAAACTCTCAAGAAAGTTGATGATCCAGAAGATTGCCAAGTCATCCAAGCCACCACTGAGTTCAATTTTTACATGGAGGAAGATTGCCTTGACAATTGCCTCGGCAATTGTATTGCCGAACCTGAGGAACTTGAAGAGCTGGACGATGAAGAGCAGGATGAAGCCAATTGGATAGCAAGTCGTCCAGGTAAGTATTTTGAACCATTGGATTACTCAGGTAAGGAAAGTAAAATCTAAAAACCCTCTATTGAGCAACCTCCTATTCTTGAATTGAAACCATTGCCAGGGCAATTAAAACATGCTTATATGGGAACTAAAAATACATTGCCCGTAATTATTTCTTCTAAGTTGTAGCTTGAACAGGAAAAGAGGTTGATTGACATGTTGGAATTGTACAAAAAGGCTATAGGATGGACAATTGTCGACTTGAAGGGAATTAGTCTAGCGGTATGCATGCACAAAATCCTTTTGGAGGATGAACATAAACCAACAATTGTGGCACAAAGGAGGCTTAACCCTGCTATGAAGGAAGTCATGAGGAAAGAAATCATCAAATGGCTTGACGTTGTTATCATATATCCTATCTCCAACAGTACATGGGTAAGTCCGGTACAATGTGTACCAAAAAAGGGAGGTATAATCGTGGTAAGTAACGAAAGCAATGAACTCATTCCAACTAGGACTATGACCGATTGGAGGGTTTGTATGGATTACTGTAAGTTGAATAAAGCTACTAGGAAAGATCACTTTCCCTTACTCTTTATTGAAAAAATGCTTGACCGTCTTGCAGGTAAATCTTTTTATTGTTTTCTTGATGGTTACTCAAGTTATAACCAGATCGCCGTAGCACCAGATGATCAGGAGAAAACCACTTTTACATGCCCATATGGTACATATGCATTTCAAAGGATGCCATTTGGATTATGCAATGCTTCACCCACCTTCCAAATATGCATGATGGCAATTTTCTCCTACATGGTGGAAGACTTCCTTGAAATCTTCATGGACGACTTTTTAGTTTTTGGAGATAACCCGACAATTGCCTCGACAATTTGGAAAAGGTGTTATCGTGATGCGAGGAATCCGACCTAGTGCTAAATTGGGAGAAGTGGCATTTTATGGTGGACGAACGCATTATGCTCGGACATAAAATATCGTCCAAAGGAATCAAAGTGGATGGAGCCAAGGTGCATGTGATTGAGACATTTCTGCCACCAACTTCAGTCAAAGGAATCAGAAGCTTCCTCGGACATGCAGGTTTTTGTAGGAGGTTTATTTATGATTTTTCCAAAATCTCTAAACCTTTGAGTAACTTGCTTAAACAGGATAAATGTAACCCCCTTGACCCAGTCTAATCGCAAGATCAAATCGAGCGAGTCACACGGGGAATATTGGAGTAAAACCTAAAGTTTCACTTCAATAAACAACCTTTTTTACTTTTATCTTTTCTAAATACAACACAGTTAACCTAAGCATGAGAGAAAGCAGCAGACAAAATCTCAACTCGATCAGGCGTTAAATCGACATCCGATTACCCCAAATAGTGTTTAGGGACCATTTTGTAAAACTATCATTAAATAGGGACTTAACTCGAAATTGAAGTTACCATTTTTTAATTAGTCAGGTTTCGAACTGCCACATAAATTTTTCAACTTATTTTAGCCATCCAAACTCACTGAATTGCACCTACCAATAATCAAGGACTAAAACGCAAAGATTTAGAACTTCAAAAGATGCCAATTAACCACTTTAACTAACATGGTATCGATACACCCAAGCAAAATATCGATACAGTCATTTGTAATTTCAAAACCCAAATTCCAGTAGCTCAAAACCGTATTGATACGGTCCCGAGTATCGATACGCTTAGCCAATTTCTTCTTTCACCGTATCGATACGGTACATACTGTATCGATATGCCAAGCCTTTTTCAGCTTAACTGTATCGATACGGTAGCCCGCGTATCGATACGCCTGGGCACAAAATGTCATTTTTTGCTCGATGAACAATCCGTAAACCAATTATAAACCGCTAGGCATGCTTCTAACACACAGGAAACATATTTAGGAATCAAATCTTAGCCATTAACAACAGAAACATCATCATACCATGATCACATGCTCAAAAGGGAAATCTATAGGCATGCTTCCTAAAACCACTTCAAACCAAAGACTACAAACCACAGCAAAGCATAAACCAAAGATAATAGGCCATTTACAATCTCAATAAGGCAAAACAAACTTGCCAGACTAGGGAGTTCCATCAAACATACACTCTCAAAACATCAAGGTATCCACGCATTGCCAATCCCATTACTATTGAAATGCTAAAACCATACTTGAGCTTAGAGCATCGAGTGAACCACTTCTCTTGCTTCCTTGCAGCCCGAACAAACTACTTTTCTGCATTGTTAAGAAAAGAGAGCGTAAGCTATATGCTTAGTAAAGGTTGCTCAAAAACAAAAACAAAACCATAACAATGCACTATTGAAAACCATTTTCTTATCAAACCTTTTCCTCGTCATTCTCTTCTCAAAACTCATGCTTTAAAACCCATTAAAGCAAAACCATTAAACTCTTTACACATGTATCATGATATTTCATGCTTTAAACCAAAGCAAATCTCAATGCAAGCTTCACATGCTTAGGCATTCAAAACATATCTCAAGATATAGTCTCATGTATAAATCTCATAAACAATTTCATTTAAAAACCATGATATATGTAATCTCACATATTGGCATTCAAGTGACCGGGATGGTTGCTTCGCCATTCCTATACACATGGAGCTTGTTGCACTCTCCATAATAAACACATAGGATATGCAGATACTCATTGATGGAGCTTGCTCCTCTCTCCACCAATACTTATGGAGCTTGCTGCTCTCTCTATAAGGCAAATCTCATGGTGCTTGCTGCACTCTCCATGATTTAGATCCCGTGGTGCTTGCTGCTCTCACCACAATACACTTCGATTACCCTCAACACAATAGTTGCTATGCTAATGTAGAGCACAAGGACACACGCACATGCGAATTTTGCTACATTTTTATAGTGCACTCTCATCCTATTGGTCTACCAATTATATCCGATTATAATAAGCATCATCACTTGCCAATATATACTTTAAAACCATGTTAACCTATTGTTTTCCAATGCATCAACATAAACCATATCATATCTCATTTTAAATCATAAATCGATGCATAGCATTTTCTCATCAAGATGCAACCTCTTGAAAACCATAAATCAATCTCATGGGATAACATGAATCATTTCTCAATTCATAAAAATGTGCATAATAGTAGGTAACAGATCCAACTTCAAATCATGAGCATGACCAATTAAAACTATGGGAAAAGCCGAGAACCGAGAGCTAAACATTTCATACTTACTTCCGAGCTTAGATTAACGTTTCAAGCTTAATCTAAACCCCCAAAATATTCCTTTCAAACCTTTGAAAAGCTGTAAACCAGTGCCACTCACCAACTACACCTCGCTTGGCTTGCCGAGGCGAAATCAAGCTTCCGGATCCTCCACGACACCTTTCGAAGCTATCGGAACAGCGTCCCTTGCTTCTAACCAAAGCAAAACAGAGGTTTAATGCGTTCATTTGCATCAAAATACCCAGTAATACAAAACAACACTTTCCTCCTTTAACAATCAAGCTTTCGCCTAACAAGAACAACCAAAAACATCAACGAAACCTTTCTAATACATCTCCAACTATTACCCAATGAGATTTACACTTAAACAACATCAATTTACATCCAAAAATATCTCCTTAACATTAAAGAACCATCAGCAATCAATCAACCCCATAAACAAGCCACCAAAATCTAGCTTTTATGTTGGAAACTACAACCTAACAACAATGTGATGTCCAACGCCTACAATCCATCCCGCAAAAGCATTCAAATTTTTCATGGAGTAACCCGAATAATGCTCTTAATCAAAATGTTCGTAATACACATGCATCGGGATTCCAATGTAACATGCCTCAAAGAATAGATGTTGCAAAGAATAGTCTACACCTCTAGTCCTTTGCAAAGCTCTCTCAATGCCTTCATGTTAAAAAAACTAAATCTTATATGGTTGAGAATAGTAATTTTATGAAGAAGACTGATGCATTTATGAACAAGATAGAGATGATGCAAAATGAAGAGGCAACTTTGAAATCCTTGGAGACACAAGTGGGGCAATTCGCTCGTAACTTGAATATGAGACCACCAAAGGCGGTTTACCTAGCGATATTGAGGGTCGCCAAAGGAATAGGCCATGAGCGGTGTAAAGTAATCACCACTCGAGCGGATTTAAAACTTAATGATGCACTTGCCCAACCAATAAACCGACCAAAAGAGCAATCCCTTGATCAAAAAGAAGTAATCAATGAGAACCCCTCACCTAAAATTGATAAAATGAAATTGCCCAGCAATTCCATGCCCAGCAATTCCAATTGCCCCAAGCAAGTCCAATTGCCCAGGCAAGTTGTGATGAAAATCCTAGAAAGAAAGACGAGGATATTCAAATTCCACCACCATTCCCATAGAGATTGAAACGACAAAAGCAAGAGTATCAATTCAAGAAATTCCTTGATATCTTGAAACAAGTCCACATCAATTTACCATTGGTGGAAGCAATCGCTCAAATGGAAAATTATGCTAAGTTCCTAAAGACATTGTCTCTAAACGAACGAGGATAGGAGGATTTTAAACTGTTGCTATGATAAAAGGATGCATGGCCATGTTGCACAACCGAATTCCACACTAAGCTTAAGGATCCCGACAGCTTCACCATACCATGTGCAATTAGAAATCACTATGTCGAGAAGGCATTATGCGATCTTGGAGCAAGTATAAACCTTATGCCGAAATCGGTCTTCCGACGATTGGGAAAAGGGAAGTCGAGGCCAACAACAATAATGTTACAACTTACGGATAAATCCTATTTGCAATCGGGAGGAAAAAATCAAGATATCCTGGTAAGAGTTGATAAGTTTATTTTTCCTACCGATTTTATTGTTTTGGATTGTGAAGCAGATGAGTTCGCACCTACTATCCTTGGGAGGCCGGTTTTAGCGATAGGAAGGACCATGATCGACGTGGAAAGAGGAGAACTCACTATAAGGGTAAACGATCAACAAGTTAAATCAATGTTTTCCAAACTCTCAAGAAAGTTGATGATCCGTAAGATTGCCAAGTCATCCAAGCCACCACCGAGTTCAATTTTTACATGGAGGAAGATTGCCTTGACAATTGCCTCGCAATTGTATTGCCAACCCGAGGAACTTGAAGAGCTGGACGATGAAGAGCGAGGATGAAGCCAATTGGATAGCAAGTCGTCTGTAAGTATTTTGAACCATTGGATTACTCGTAAGGAAAGTAAAATCTAAAAACCCTCTATTGAGCAACCTCCTATTCTTGAATTGAAACCATTGCTGTGGCAATTAAAACATGCTTATATGGGAACTAAAAATACATTGCCCGTAATTATTTCTTCTAAGTTGTAGCTTGAACAGAAAAGAGGTTGATTGACATGTTGGAATTGTACAAAAAGGCTATAGGATGGACAATTGTCGACTTGAAGGGAATTAGTCTAGCGGTATGCATGCACAAAATCCTTTTGGAGGATGAACATAAACCAACAATTGTGGCACAAAGGAGGCTTAACCCTGCTATGAAGGAAGTCATGAGGAAAGAAATCATCAAATGGCTTGACGTTGTTATCATATATCCTATCTCCAACAGTACATGGGTAAGTCCGGTACAATGTGTACCAAAAAAGGGAGGTATAATCGTGGTAAGTAACGAAAGCAATGAACTCATTCCAACTAGGACTATGACCGATTGGAGGGTTTGTATGGATTACTGTAAGTTGAATAAAGCTACTAGGAAAGATCACTTTCCCTTACTCTTTATTGAAAAAATGCTTGACCGTCTTGCAGGTAAATCTTTTTATTGTTTTCTTGATGGTTACTCAAGTTATAACCAGATCGCCGTAGCACCAGATGATCAGGAGAAAACCACTTTTACATGCCCATATGGTACATATGCATTTCAAAGGATGCCATTTGGATTATGCAATGCTTCACCCACCTTCCAAATATGCATGATGGCAATTTTCTCCTACATGGTGGAAGACTTCCTTGAAATCTTCATGGACGACTTTTTAGTTTTTGGAGATAACTTCGACAATTGCCTCGACAATTTGGAAAAGGTGTTATCGTGATGCGAGGAATCCGACCTAGTGCTAAATTGGGAGAAGTGGCATTTTATGGTGGACGAACGCATTATGCTCGGACATAAAATATCGTCCAAAGGAATCAAAGTGGATGGAGCCAAGGTGCATGTGATTGAGACATTTCTGCCACCAACTTCAGTCAAAGGAATCCGAAGCTTCCTCGGACATGCAGGTTTTTGTAGGAGGTTTATTTATGATTTTTCCAAAATCTCTAAACCTTTGAGTAACTTGCTTAAACAGGATAAATGTAACCCCCTTGACCCAGTCTAATCGCAAGATCAAATCGAGCGAGTCACACGGGGAATATTGGAGTAAAACCTAAAGTTTCACTTCAATAAACAACCTTTTTTACTTTTATCTTTTCTAAATACAACACAGTTAACCTAAGCATGAGAGAAAGCAGCAGACAAAATCTCAACTCGATCAGGCGTTAAATCGACATCCGATTACCCCAAATAGTGTTTAGGGACCATTTTGTAAAACTATCATTAAATAGGGACTTAACTCGAAATTGAAGTTACCATTTTTAATTAGTCGGGTTTCAACTGCCACATAAATTTTTCAACTTATTTTAGCCATCCAAACTCACCAATTGCACCTACCAATAATCAAGGACTAAAACGCAAAGATTTAGAACTTCAAAAGATGCCAATTAACCACTTTAACTAACATGGTATCGATACACCCAAGCAAAATATCGATACATCATTTGTAATTTCAAAACCCAAATTCCAAGAGTAGCTCAAAACCGTATTGATACGGTCCCGGTATCGATACGCTTAGCCAATTTCTTCTTTCACCGTGATCGATCACGGTACATATACCGATCGATATGCCAAGCCTTTTTCAGCTTAATCAGATCGATACGGTAGCCCGCGTGATCGATACGCTGGGCACAAAATGTCATTTTTGCTCGATGAACAATCCGAAAACCAATTATAAACCGCTAGGCATGCTTCTAACACACAGAAACATATTTAGGAATCAAATCTTAGCCATTAACAATGTAAACATCATCATACCATGATCACATGCTCAAAAGGGAAATCTATAGGCATGCTTCCTAAAACCACTTCAAACCAAAGACTACAAACCACAGCAAAAAGCATAAACCAAAGATAATAGGCCATTTACAATCTCAATAAGGCAAAACAAACTTGCATTAGGGAGTTCCATCAAACATACACTCTCAAAACATCAAGGTATCCACGCATTGCCAATCCCATTACTATTGAAATGCTAAAACCATACTTGAGCTTAGAGCATCGAGTGAACCACTTCTCTTGCTTCCTTGCAGCCCAACAAACTACTTTTCTGCATTGTTAAGAAAAGAGAGCGTAAGCTATATGCTTAGTAAAGGTTGCTCAAAAACAAAAACAAAACCATAACAATGCACTATTGAAAACCATTTTCTTATCAAACCTTTTCCTCGTCATTCTCTTCTCAAAACTCATGCTTTAAAACCCATTAAAGCAAAACCATTAAACTCTTTACACATGTATCATGATATTTCATGCTTTAAACCAAAGCAAATCTCAATGCAAGCTTCACATGCTTAGGCATTCAAAACATATCTCAAGATATAGTCTCATGTATAAATCTCATAAACAATTTCATTTAAAAACCATGATATATGTAATCTCACATATTGGCATTCAAGTGACCGGGATGGTTGCTTCGCCATTCCTATACACATGGAGCTTGTTGCACTCTCCATAATAAACACATAGGATATGCAGATACTCATTGATGGAGCTTGCTCCTCTCTCCACCAATACTTATGGAGCTTGCTGCTCTCTATAAGGCAAATCTCATGGTGCTTGCTGCACTCTCCATGATTTAGATCCGTGGTGCTTGCTGCTCTCACCACAATACACTTCGATTACCCTCAACACAATAGTTGCTATGCTAATGTAGAGCACAAGGACACACGCACATGCGAATTTTTGCTACATTTTTATAGTGCACTCTCATCCTATTGGTCTACCAATTATATCCGATTATAATAAGCATCATCACTTGCCAATATATACTTTAAAACCATGTTAACCTATTGTTTTCCAATGCATCAACATAAACCATATCATATCTCATTTTAAATCATAAATCGATGCATAGCATTTTCTCATCAAGATGCAACCTCTTGAAAACCATAAATCAATCTCATGGGATAACATGAATCATTTCTCAATTCATAAAAATGTGCATAATAGTAGGTAACAGATCCAACTTCAAATCATGAGCATGACCAATTAAAACTATGGGAAAAGCCGAGAACCGAGAGCTAAACATTTCATACTTACTTCCGAGCTTAGATTAACGTTTCAAGCTTAATCTAAACCCCAAAATATTCCTTTCAAACCTTTGAAAAGCTGTAAACCAGTGCCACTCACCAACTACACTCGCTTGGTTTGCCGAGGCGAAATCAAGCTTCCGGATCCTCCACGACACCTTTCGAAGCTATCGGAACAGCGTCCCTTGCTTCTAACCAAAGCAAAACAGAGGTTTAATGCGTTCATTTGCATCAAAATACCCAGTAATACAAAACAACACTTTCCTCCTTTAACAATCAAGCTTTCGCCTAACAAGAACAACCAAAAACATCAACGAAACCTTTCTAATACATCTCCAACTATTACCCAATGAGATTTACACTTAAACAACATCAATTTACATCCAAAAATATCTCCTTAACATTAAAGAACCATCAGCAATCAATCAACCCCATAAACAAGCCACCAACCTAAAGAAATCAACAACCAAACCTAAAAATTTACCTAGTTCCGAGATTCTATTATCAAAATCGCTTAAATCAACATCTCAAATCATCATAGTATCTCATTATAAACCCAACAAAATCAATCAAAAGAAAAGATCCATTGATTTAGGCAAGTAAACCTCAATTAAACCAATTTTCCATAAACATATTACCAAAACCCATTGGAAAACCATCATAAGAGACCAAGAACTTGGGAATTTCAATAACGAACATGTCATTAGAGAGAAAGAACGAAACCTTACCTCTAATGCTGACTTTTCCTTCAATTGCAAAGATTTACATGAGAAAACAAAGTTTAAACAACAAGGTTTTGTTAAGAAAACATTAAAGAATAATTTAAAATCAAAAAGACAAATCAAATCAGATATTTACCTTAAACCTTTGAAGAGAAAATGTTTGTTTGACTGGAAAAAAATTTGAGAGAAAGTAAATGAGAAAAGAAAGTAGTTACGTGAAATGTATTTTGAGAAAACAAATTGGTTAATTAATTCCCTCCAATTATTTATTTATTAAAACCATTTAAAACCAGCCAATAAAAAGGGAAAAGTATTAATTAGACTCTTGGTCAAATCTCCCTAAAGATTCTAAGCCTTGATCTCTTACAATTTTGTCACTAAAAACAGTTTTACGTATTTTACATTTTGGACCCTAGTCCCAAAATGTCAACCTTCCAAAATATATTTTCCAAAATTGATTCCACAGTAATCACTTATATAATAAATAAGGATTTTAAAACATTTTCACATATTTAATTTTACTTAAAAACTATTTATACCAAATTTATCCCGAAACTAGCCTAAATTGTCGAAACCAACTCAACGAGCCATCTAGCCTAACCCGGCTAACTTCTAGGCTCAAAATCGGGGCGTTACAACTCTCCTCCACTTAAGAAATTTCATCCCCAAAATTTACCTTATGGAAAAAGGTAAGGAAACTGCTTCTTCATGTCATCATTCCTCTCCCACGTAGCTTCCTCGACACCTCGGTGTCTCCATAACACTTTGACCAACTCAATGGTGTTCCCACGAAGCACTTTTCTGTCCACATCCAAGATTTTGACTGGTTCCTTATCATAAGTCAAATCTGGATTCAACTCAACTTCCTCAATTGGCATAACATGCGACGGATCTGACTGATACCTCCGAAGCATGGATACATGGAAAACATCATGTATCTTTACCAACTCAGGTGGTAACCTCAACCTATAAGCAACAGGGTCAAAACGTTCCAACACCTTATACGGTCCAATAAACCTCGAACTCAATTTACCTTTCCAACCAAACCTCATCACTTTCTTCCAAGGCGAAACCTTCACAAACACTATCACCAACCTCATACTCTATCTCCTTACGCTTTAAATCCGTATAGGACTTCTGACGGTTCGAAACCTCCTTCAAACGATCACAAATGATCTTTACCTTCTCCGTTGTTCCCTTAAGCATATCCGGCAAGGAAACCAACTTTTGCCCCGCTTCTGCTCAACACAAAGGTGTCCTACACTTCCTCCCATACAAAGCCTCATAAGGCGCCACCTGTATACTAGCCTGATAACTATTGTTATAGGCAAACTCTATCAACGACAACTATTTCTCCCAAGAACCATGGAACTTAATAACACAACAACGAAGCATATCCTCCAACACTTGGATAACTCACTTAGATTGTTCATCCATCTGAGGATGATAAAATGTACTAAAACTCAACCACGTACCGAAGGCTCGATGCAAACATTCCCAAAACCTCACGGTGAACCTCAGATCCCTATCCAAAACTATGGACTTAAGTGCACCATGCAAAGGCACAATCTCGGCGATATACACATCCGCCAACATATCCAAGGTATACGTCGTATGCATTGGCATAGAATGGGCATACTGCGTCAAATGGTCCGCAATCACCCAAATAGAGTTCTTCTTGACGGGGTCAAAGGAAAACTGGATACAAAATCCATGGTGATTCTTCCCCACTTCCATTCCGGTATCTTCAATGGTTGCAACAACCTGGATGGAAACTGATGCTTAGCCTTCACATGCTGACAAACCAAGCACTTACCTACAAAATTAGAACATCCCTTTTCAACCCAACCCAATAGTACTCATCTTTCAACCCACGATACATCTTGGTACTACTGGGATACATAGCAAAAGGACTACTATGCGCTTCCTTTAACTCAACATCTTTCGGCACAACTATTCATCCCCTAAAATGCAAAACACCATCATCATTAAAGCAAAAATTCGTCAGATTACCCTCCGCAATGTCTGAAAATCAACAAATCATCGCGCAACTGCTTCTCTTTGATCAACTGAATCAAGAAAGGTTTCACTTGTAACTCAGCCACTAACGCACCATCACGCGATACACTTAACCGCGCAAATATGGCCCTCAACTCCACAGCCATCTTCCTACTCAAAGCATCGACCACCATATTGGCCTTAACCGAATGATACTCAATCGATAGATCATAATCCTTAAGCAACTCCAACCATCTTCGTTGCCTAAGATTCAACTCCTTCTGTGACATCAAATACCTCAAGCTTTTATGATCCGAATACACCACTCATTTCTCACCATACAGGTAATGTCGCCATATCTTCAACCAAACACCACCGCAACCAACTCAATATCATGCGTGGGATAGTTGCGCTCATGTACCTTTAACTATATCGATGCATAAGTCACCACCCTACCATCCTACATCAACACACAGCCTAACCCCACATAGGATGCATCGCTACAAATCACAAACTCTTTTCCTGATTCGGGCTGAATTAAGATTGGAGCTTGTGTCAAAGCTTCCTTCAGCTTCTCAAAAGCTTGTTGCCTTGCCTCTGTCCACTCAAACTTAACATCCTTTTGTAACAACTTGGTTAACGGGGCAGCAATTTTAGAGAAACCATCCATAAAGTGACGATAATAACCCGCTAAACCCAAGAAACTGTGAACCTCCGATACTGACTTAGGTTGTTTCCAACTTACAACCGCTTCAATTTTCTAAGGATCCACATGAATTTGTTCAGCCGACACAACATGACCAAGAAAACCACCTATTTTATCCAAAACTCACATTTACTTAAACTTCGCATAAAGCTGATTGTCCAACAAGGTCTACAAAATAATCTGGAAATGTCTATCGTGATCTTCCTTGGTACGAGAGTACAGAAGGATGTCATCAATAAACACCACCACAAACTGATCTAGGAATTCATGGAATACTCTATTCATCATATCCATAAAAGCTGCAGGTGCATTCGCCAACCCAAATAGCATCACTAAGAATTCATAATGTCTGTAATGGGTACGAAATACTGTCTTTGGCACATCTTTATCCTTCACTTTCAATTGGTAGTATCCCAATCTCAAATCTATCTTGGAAAACACCGTAGCACCACAAAACTGATCAAACAGATCGTCAATTTGCGGTAAGGGATACTTGTTCTTTATCGTCAATTTATTCAGTTGCCGATAAATGATGCACATTCTCATAGTGCCATCTTTCTTCTTCACAAACAACACTGGAGCTCCCCAAGATGACACACTAGGCCGAATGAACCCACGGTCTAGCAACTCCTAAAGTTGCATATTCAACTCTTTGGGTGCCATACAATACGGGGTAATGGACACTAGAGCCGTATCCGTATACGTCTCGATACAAAACTCTACCTCCCTATCCAGTGGCAAACCAGGCAACTCTTTCGAAAACACTCCCTAATAATCACAAATTGTTTAAATATCGTGAGGATGTGCCTCCTTCATATTTGGATTCATGACATATGCCAAGTATGCCTAATATCCTCCTTTCATCCACCTTTGCGCCTCCATCGCTAAAACAACATTGGATAAGAACTTCAGATTCTCACCCACCACCACAACTTCATAATCATCGGCAAGCTTCAGCGAAACACGCTTGCTTTCACAATCTACCACAATCCTAAGCTCAGACAACCAATCTATCCTAAGATAACATCAAAACCATAGAATAGCCACTCCATCAAATCAACCGTAAACATATGTCCTTGCACTGTCCAGGCATCTCTAATGTCGCAACTCCGCCAACGGTGTTACAACTTAAGAAAATTTAATCAACGCACTTTATTAGCAACAACTAATCTCAAAAAAAGACCTCGTACTCCAAACACTAACCTCCACAAACCACCTTAAACACCTTCTTTACTCTCCGGGGTCCTAAAAGATCTTTTTGCAAATGCTACATACATCTCATCTTCATTGATCCTCGAGAAATCATCCATAAGTGTGAACATATGCATATATGCCCAACTATATGCCCTCACAAATACTTATGCATATGTATGCAAAATTTCTAATGTCATGCCCAAATGCATGCATGTAATGACATATTTAAATATATACATATAAGTGTTTTGTACTGTGCATGATTAACAATTCACACTTACCAACAATATTCTCGGACCGATCACTCACAACCAAATTTGCATCCATAGAGTACCTCATACATCTTCGCCAAAATTTGTACCTATCCAACTCTAACACAAAAGCTTCAATACAAAGTCCACTTCACATCTTGTTTGTCAATCAAGATTCATTTTGGCACATCATTTCACATGAAACTGCTACCACTCCTGCTAATCTTAAACCCAAGTATTCTCAGAATACTTGTATCTTCACAACCTCGAATGCTATTGGGACATTTGCCATCTACTCGCCAAAATTACTAAACCAAAGCAACACCATTATCGTTAATTATCGCGTTGATGCTACAGGAAAAGAACTCTTGAGCAAACATTCCTACAACCACATTCTCATCTTGATAGTGAGTACCCAATACTTTCTTCAGAAAGTAGCTCCAAAAAACTCCCGCGTAACATCTATAGGTTCCATCTCCGCTATAGCGGTAGTCCACCACGAATAAGTATCACCCTAGAGCAAAGAAACTATACAAACCAGCTTACGCACATCTGTGCACTCCATCTGTCCAAGAATCCTCTCGGTACTCTCAAACCAACTCCAGCTTCAACTCTATCACCACACGGAGGAGGAGGAGGTGGTATATCCTCATTATGTTGTTCTTCCACCACACTACGCACATTCATCCTTTGCTCTTGTCTCGATCCCATATGAAAACAGAATGAATCTCTAGTATGTAAAATGCAACATTAAAAACAGTTAGGCCAACAAGAAGCAAGGTCCAAGTCACTCAAATCTTTTTAAACAATTCTCTTTACACCAATAGTAATAGTGGCAATGGATACCTCGACGTCAACTTCAGATCATCATATAACATATCAGATAATCATTCTATCAAACACCGTGCATATCAAACATTGAGAATTCGACCATCTAACCTCTCAATTTT
The DNA here is from genome assembly GCA_019671005.1 of Hibiscus mutabilis. Classification (NCBI taxonomy): domain Eukaryota; kingdom Viridiplantae; phylum Streptophyta; class Magnoliopsida; order Malvales; family Malvaceae; genus Hibiscus; species Hibiscus mutabilis. The sequence continues at coordinate 28,315,866 of CM033721.1, forward strand.
TCATAAACCTGGCTCTCATACCAACAAATGCAACCCCTTTGACCCAGCCTAATTGCAAGATCAAATCGAGCGAGTTACACGAGGAATATGTGAGTAAAACTTGAAAGTTTCACTTCAATAAACAACCTTTTTTTACTTTTATCTTTTCTAAATGCAACATAGCTAACCTAATTATGAGAGAAAGCAGCAGACAAAATCTCAACTCGATTGGGCATCAAATCGACATCTAATTACCCAAATAGCATTTAGGGATCATTTTGTAAAACTATCATTAAACAGGGACTTAACTCGAAATTGAAGTTACCATTTTTTAATTAGTCAGGTTTCAAACCACCACATAAATGTTTCAACTCATTTCAGCCATCCAAACTCACTAAATTGCACCTACCAATAATCAGGGACTAAAACGCAAAGATTCAAAACTTTAAAAGATGCCAATTAATCACTTTAACTAATAGGGTATCGATACGCCCAAGCACAGTATCGATACGATCCTTTGTAATTTTAAAACCCAAATTTCAATAGCTCAAAACTGTATCAATACGGTCCCGAGTATCATACGCTTAGCCAATTTCTTCTTTCACCGTATTGATATAGTACATACTGTATCAATATGCCAAGCCTTTTTCAGCTTAATCGCATCGATACGGTAGCCTGCGTATCAATACGCCTGGGCACAAAATATTACTTTTTGCTTGATGAACAGTCTGTAAACCAATTATAAACCCCTAGGCATGCTTCTAACACACATGAAACATATTTAGGAATCAAACCATAGCCATTAACAACAAAAACATCATCATACCATGATCACATGCTCAAAAAGGAAATCTATAGGCATGCTTCCTAAAACCACTTCAAACCAAAGACTACAAACCATAGCAAAGCATAAACCAAACATAATAGGCCATTTACAATCTCAATAAGGAAAAACAAACTTGCCAAACCAGGGAGTTCTATCAACTATACACTCCCAAAACATCAAGGTATCCACCCATTGCCAATCCCATTACTATTGAAATGCTAAAACTATACTTGAGTTTAGAGCATTGAGTGAACCACTTCTTTCGCTTCCTTGCAGCCCGAACAAACTATTTTCTGCATTGTTAAGAAAAGAGAGCGTAAGCTATATGCTTAGTGAGGGTTGCTCAAAAACAAAACCATAACAATGCACTATTGAAAACCATTTTCTTATCAAACCATTTCCTCATCATGAACTTAACAAAACTCATGCTTTAAAACCCATTAAAGCAAAACCATTAAACTCTTTACACATGTATCATGATATTTCATGCTTTAAACCAAAGCATATCTCAATGCAAGCTTCACATGCTTAGGCATTCAAAACATATCTCAAGATATAGTCTCATGTATAAATCTCATATACAATTTCATTTAAAAGCCATGATACTTGTAATCTCATGTAACACCCACAATTGACTTCTAGTGATTTTATAAATAAGAATTGTATAAAAATAAGTTAAGTGGCTAGTTTAGTGTTGCATGGGATCGAAATGAGTAATTGAGAAACAAAAAGGGGCGAAATATAGGTGACCATTTCGGGAACCAACTAAAAGTTTGGTTTTGCATGATAAATCTAATGTTAATAAAGAATTTAAGAGTTGGCATTTCCTAATAAGCCTAGGTGTGAGGGAGATCAAGCAAAACTTGAGAGTAGACAAAATATACCTCCTTCTTCTTCATTCTACAAAATCGAAAGATAGACAAAATTAAGAGAAAATAAAGAATTTACCTTGTTGCAAACAAAATTGCTTGGAGTTGATTAGAGTAGAGCTTAAATTTCGGTTGTCATCTTTGAGCTTGTAAGTACTAGATGAAACTCTAGTTAAATCGAAGCATGTTTAGGTTGTAAATTTAATTGCATCAATTCTTGCATAGTTGAGTTATTGTGACTTGATTTGGTTGGGGTTGATGTAATGGGAATTAGATTGAGAAATAAGTAGAATCAATGCATGATTAGGTAGCTTAGAATTTGGACATGTGATTTTAGTATGCTATTGTTGCGTGTAATAAGTGCTACGCAAATGTGCAAGTATACACGTCGCAAGTAATAAAGTGATACGAGTATCGAGTATTGTCTCCACAGGGATTGGTTTGGGCCACTTTGCTTAAGTTACTGCACTGTGAAAATAAAAACACAATTGATAATAGAGGTTTTAATTAATGAGAAAACTAAGAGCAATAAACTAAAAGAATAGATGAAATTAAAATAGAGTGAATAGGCCAAGTTATCATGAGTTGAGGTGTGATAGCCGATTGGATCGTCTTGGTAAAAGAGTGCAAGGGAAACTCAGTTGTCGTGGAAACTTGCACAGCGGGGTTGCCTTGGCAACTAATCGATGGTTGCCTGGGCGACTAGCTGGGCAACTACTTGGGCGTATGGACAGCAACTTCAAGGTTCGGCAGAGCATTCTTCAATGGTTTCTTCTTATCCCTAAGTCGAAACTCTAGCTACTTATGCATGCCTTGATAATACATCCCTGCGTGAATCAAGGGTGAACAACAACCAATCTTGCGCTCGTCTTAGCCGTTGAAATCCTTAACTTATTCCTAAGCCGGATTAATCTTCACCATCAATAGATTGAATAAAGATCATACTCATTTGTTTCTTGAATCTAACTCTCCCGATATTAGATAAATAGATGAAGTTACGAGATCCTCTCCCAATTCACTCGCAAACAAAAATAAGAACCAAGAATGAATATACCTTGAATAGAAAAGTGCAAACTCTTATTACCTAAACAAAATCCAATTGTTTCTCACAACAACAAAACACAATAACCCCAACCAATCAAGTTAGTTCATGGTTGGGTTAAAAAGATATACAAAGAATAATCCCCAAACCATGAATCTAATAGAAGCAAAGAAGAAGAAGAAGAAATCGAACTCTCTCCCCTTGCTCTCTTGTTGAAATCTCTTCCTTCTTGCCCTTTGGAGTTGTCGAAAATCCTCTCTTTTTTTCCCTTTGGAGTTGTCGAAATTTCTCTCCTCTCTTGCCTTTGATCTTTGACGGCTTGGTTCTTTAAATAGGAGATGGCTAGGTCAAAATCCTTCTTGAGGAGAAAGTTAAGTTGGAATTAAATTATCTTTAAAGAATATAATTCTTTATTATATTTAAGTTCCTTCTAGAACTTCTCCTATCTTCTTGGGATTTAATTTCTCTTTAACCTCTTCATGGAAATCAAACTCCTTTGGGATTTAACTTTGTTCCACGTCATCTTGGGCTTATCTAGTCATCAATTTCGACTACCATATCATCTTATTCCTTGTCAAAAATTGCCTTGGCAACTAGCTCGGCATCTCCTTCATGCATTGCCTTGGCAACTACCTCGGCGTCTCCTTCATGTATTGCTTTGGCAACTGGTTCCAGCCTTGTTTAGGCAAGTGATTCTGCACACCCACAAAAACACACCAAAGCTGCGTCTTTTCCCACAAAAATCACCAAGTTATGTAATCAAGTTCAATGGTGGAAAGAAACATGAATTAATGCATGAATGACTAATTATGCAACTAATATGAGCCTAAGTCTAACAATAATATGAGTACAAAGGGTAATAAAAATAGTACTTTTGAACACTTATCACACCCCCAAACTCGAACTATTGCTTGTCCTCAAGCAATGCAAAATAACAATTACCTACCAAGACTTTAATCATCAAAAACATGCTTCAAACTTGAATTCAAACCTCAGAACCATGGCACAAAGTATGATCACCTTTTAATTTTTTGGATAGCACAAAAAATTACCCGGAACCAAACTATAATGCTCGTGACAATGTGTGTGTGTAGTTGTGTACAAGTTGATTTTCAAGATTCTATGTGAATAATAGGCTTTTATCAATTTAATTACCGGGGCATTTATTTTTATTTTCATTAGGGCCAATTTCGGGCACCTCTAGCAAAGTAAGCAATTTCTCATTTTATTTTAGTCGACTAGAGCCAATTTCGGGCACCTCTAGCGATTCTTTAATGTGCATTAACTACTAGAGCCAGTTTTGGGCACATCTAGCAAGAAAGTGCATTTACTACTAAAGCCAGTTTCGGGCACCTCTAGCAAGAAATTAGCTTTTAATTTTCAATTTTAAATTTACCCAAGTTTTAAAAAACCTAAGTTCACTAAGTTTCTTTCAATCAACAAGCCACAACTGTGTAAAAAAAATTCAGCATCATAGTAAAATTCTAAGTTATTTTCATGTAATCTTAAAATTAAAGGTTCTTTCAATTAAGTGCAGTGGAAAAGATCCATCATTGGATATTCAACAAGTCTTAAGAAATTAAATCCAATTAAAGGCATGGCAAGTAACATATGCAACCTATATGTGATTGCTAAAGATGAATGCAACTAAACATGAAACTAACTAGAAACCAATACCCCCCAAACTCGAGAGAAGTATTGTCCTCAATGCATGTAAAAGTGAAACAAAATTTAAAAGAAACTAAATGAAATGAGTTAGTCGGAGAGGTCGTCACCTCGAGTGATAAATTTCCTTCGTGCCGTTTGCTTGATTCATATTCCAGTCGGTGGTTGAATGCTTGTAGCAGGTACCGCGTGAATAGCACTGCTTTGATTTGATCCATGTTTGCGGATGCAGGTTCACTTGCCTGGGCATCAGTAGTTGCCGAAGCCATTGTTGTTGCTTGGGCATCACTAGTTTCTGTTGCCGTGGCAACTACTGAGGTAGTTGCAGGGGCATTCTCTGTTGTGGTTGTCGTGGCAAGTAGTCAGCAGTGAATTTCCTTATCATGGTGGTTGTGAGTCTTGTTGTGGAAAAGAAAAGAAAATAAAGAAAACCTAGAAACTAAAGATAATGAAGAAAAATAAAATAAAATATATCCTAAAATTAAAAATGAAAATAAAAAGAAAAAGAAAAAGAAAATATTGAAAGGAGAGCATGCTTATGCATCTGCTAAGGCGACCACTTCTTTGTTACGTTCCACACGGGCACCGTTGTAGTGCTTCAATCTTTGTCTGTTAACTTTGAATTCTTGTTCGTCAGTGATGGACTTGATTATCACGGCACCATGGGAGAATGGTTTGACAACTTGGAATGGTCCCGACCATCTTGATTTCAGTTTTCCCGGGAAAAGTTTCAGCCGATAATTGAATAAGAGAACTATTTGCCCTATCATGAATTGCAGCGGCAATAGTTTCTTGTTGTGCCATTGCTTTGTTTTCTCCTTGTAGATTCGTGCATTGTTATAGGCAAGTGCACGAAATTCTTCTATCTCATTGGGGTCCAACAAACGCTTTTGTTCAGCACTTTCCCAATCGATATTCACGGTCTTGATTGCCCAATATTACTTGTGTTCGATTTCCACCGGTAGATGGCATGTTTTGCCATAGACAAGTCAGAAGGGGGACATACCTAAGGGTGTTTTGAATGCAGTGCGATATGCCCAAAGTGTGTCATCTAGTCTTACTGACCAATCCTTCATAGAGGGATTTACAACTTTCTCGAGTATACCCTTCAATTCTCAATTGGATATTTCTGCTTGCCCATTGGTTTGTGGGTGATATGCCGTGGCAATCTTGTGCGATATACCGAAGCGTTGCAACATCTTGGCAATAAGTCTGTCGTCAAAATGCTTGCATTCATCACTGATAATTGCTCTCGGCATCCCAAACCGTGTAAATATGTTTTTCTGCAAGAATCTTTGCACGGTCATTGGTGGGAACTACAGCTGCCTCAACCCATTTAGACACGTAGTCAATGGCAAGTAGAATGTAGAGGTTGCTGAATGAAGATGGGAAAGGTCCCATAAAATCAATCCCCCATACATCAAACAGTTCTACCTCGATGATGTTTTGGAGCGGCATCTCATGTCGTCTAGAGATATTGCCCGTCCTCTACAACGATCACATTGCTTGTAAAATTCTTGGGCATCTTTGTACAGTGTTGGACAATACAAACCGGATTGCAAGACTTTGGTCGCGGTACGTGTTCCTCCAAAATGTCCTCTATAGGGTGAAGAATGGCATTGTCGGAGCATATTCTGTTTCTCCTCTTTAGGGACACATCGGCGTATAACCTGATCTGCATATTGTTTAAATAAAAGAGGCTCGTCCCAAAAGTAATGCTTAGCATCATGTCAGAATCGCTTCTTCCCTTGGTGAGTAAGGCCATAAGGTAAAATACCATAAATAAGAAAATTAACTAAATCTACGTACCAGGGTATTGCCGAGGCATGTGCTACCGTGGTGACTACTCCCAAGATTGCCGAGTCATGTGCGTCTAGAGTTGCCGAGGCATACGCGTCCATGGTTGCCGAGGCGTGCGTATCAGTGGTTGTCGAGGCGTGTGCGTCTGGAGTTGCCGACTTGTGCGCATCTGGAGTTGTCGAGGCATGCGCGTCAAGAGCTATTGCGACGTCGAGAGTTGCCGAGGCATGCGCATCCATGGTTACCGAGGCATGTGTGTTAAGAGCTATTGCGGTGTCGAGGGTTGCCGAGGCATGCGCATCCATGGTTGCCGAGGCGTTAAGGGTTGCTGAGGTGTGTGCATCCATGGTTGTCGAGGCAACTAAAAGTTGCTCAACCGGGAATGCATCGCATATCTCTAAATCTGCATCCTCCTCCTTGTGCGTTGGCCTAGGACTGCTTCTACTGCGAAATCACTTGCATCACACATGAGCTCGAAAGGTAACGTCCAATCTGGTGGAACGATAATGGGTGCCGAGGTAAGCTTTTCCTTTAGGTTTTTGAATGCTTGGGGCGCAAGAATCATCAAAATTGAAGACTTTATCTTGGTGGGGGTAATTTCTCGATCACATCCACCTTGTCTTTGTCTACTTCAATCCCTTTGGATGAAATCTTATGGCCGAGCACTATTCCTTCATCTACCATAAGATGGCACTTCTCCCAATTAAGGACTAAATCGGTTTCTTCACATCTTGCCAACACCTTCTCTAAATTGCGAGGCAACTGTCGAAGTCACTACCAAAAACAGAAAAATCATCCATGAAGATGTCAAGGAAGTCTCGACCATGTCTAAAAAGAGTGCCATCATGCATCTTCTAATGTTAGTGCATATCTGAGAAAACTTGAGAATGATCGTTTTCGATACTTCTTATAGTCCATCCGCACCCTCCATCGAGTGACAATATTGCCCCAAAAGAATTTGGCCAATGTGCTCCCAGCTACTCCCCTTTTTGTTACCATGGTGGAGGTGTCTTTCTTTTGTGTTCCCTTGTAGTCCATACATGCCCTCCACCTTGCTACTATTCCTGAAGGCACAAATATATTAGTAGGAAAACTTATATCCATTCCCAACCATTTAATTACCTCATTCTTGTTGACTTCTATCATGGTTGGATGTATCCTTTGTTGTCGTGGCAATTGCTGCTCAAGCCAATTGCCGTGGCAATCAGTTGCCAAAATTCGCTGTAAGTCAAGGCAAAAACCAATTTTCTCAAAAGCTTCATGAGTCTAAACATTGTTTTCTTTTGGTCTCTCAAACATCTCCATCAGTAGAGATTTCATTGGCTTCAAATCTACCAACATTGGTTCCTCAAGACATACCTGCAATGAACGATGTGAGTTTTTAAAGAATTCAAAAGGTTCAACCATTACCTGCTCATATTCCATTGGCAAAGTATTATCATCTCGTTGATCTTGCATGTGGTTGTGTAATTGCCGTGGCAACTGTAGATGAGAACAATCTAAAGATTCCTGCTTCAACATCAACGTTGTAACCTTCTGGGCATCAAGTTCCTCAGAATTTGTTGTGGTATTGTTGTTCTCAGCTTCACTGAGTGTTGTTGCGGCATTGCTCTGTTCAGGCTCCTCAATCATTGCCGAGGTAATTTGTTGATTAGGCTCATCATGTGTTGGGCAGACTTTCTCATCAACATACTCTCGACTTTGAGGTTTTAGTTGTTCCTCACACATCGGAGAGCTTTCCTTGGATTGTTCCTTGTCCTCTTGCCTTGGGACTTTAGTATCCCTAGGAATGAATTGTTGGTGCATGTTATCCATGACATGTGTGGATCTCCACAATTGATCTTCTGAATCCCCCAAGGTTGCATCCCACTGAGCTATCCTCGTATCCATGGACTTTGATAGCTCTCGAATCTCTTCAATTTATCCGTCAAGTCTAGCCAATGAAGCTAGCAACGTTTCCTCCAAGGAATTGGAATGCTCTTGAAAATGACTATATTGCCATGGCATATTTGTTGCTACGGCAAAATTGTTATGGTAAAAAAAAATTTGAGCTTTTTGACCGCATGAAGAATTTTGCTGCTGGTTCCCTCTATGGTCTTCCATGTAGTCATATACACCGAAAATGTGAGGGCAATTTTCAAACACATGATGTTCTCCACACATAGCACAAGATTTTTCCACGGTATAGGCTCTTTGGGCTTTTCACGGTTGGTATAGGTAATCATCAAAGGGTGCAAGAAACTCTTGATTGGATTGATTCACATCTTCCAACATCAACTCTCGAATAGATCGGCTTTTATTTCCTGACATGTTGATGTCCATTAACTTGTAGCGCACCTATTTTTTTTGATAAAACAAACAAAAAGAAAAGTTAATAAAACTAAGAAAAAATGCAATAACAAAAACAACTAACACCAATTGCCAATCCCCGGCAACGGCGCCAAAAACTTGTTGCGTATAATAAGTGCTACGCAAATGTGCAAGTCTACGCGTCGCAAGTAATAAAGTGATACGAGTATCGAGTATCG